>CANXYC010560480.1:0-21188 GCA_948193065.1 Aleurites moluccanus | reverse complement strand
TGATACGAGTATTGTTTACCTGTTCATTGATTCCAAACTTATATCTTATTGCTTACCGTTGATATCTTTTATTATCATATGCTTATATCTCATATATAATGATGTATGCATGCTCACTGAGTATTTTATACTCACCAAATTAGTGGTTCATAATTTTTACAGGAATGTGTTATAGGAAGCTGATTTCAAGTCAATTTCTTTTCCGACTTGGGATGTCAAGTACATTGAGGTAGAATTGTATTTGTTAAAGGTCATTAGTGAAAATTCTTAGAGCTCCACGGTACTGTATATAATTAGATGATTGAGTATTATAATGATGTATGAACAGTGAAATATTTAATGTTACAGTGACAATCAAAATGTAATGTGTAATGCATAATGATTGAAAATGTCAATGATAATAAAGTGATAAAGACAGTGACAGAGGTAAATGATAAAATGAAATTTGCATGTTTTGAAAAGGATTTAAAAGAGCCATGTATAGCTGTTGAATTGTGAAGTTGAGGGTATAAAGTTGGCAAATTATTAAAAGTATAAAAAAAAATTTAGTGCAGGTTGTGTAATTTATGAAAGATCCGGTTTTGGGTCTGGAATAGCATTAAAATTACAAAGAAAACTCTAGCAAAATTTCTGTAAAATTTATAAGTAATAAATGGGATTTAAGTATTGATTAATGAATTAATATTAATTGAATGATTGATAAATAGACTGTTCATGGGTTCTACGGGTTTCCGGTGACCTTAAGTCTATCCATGTCCTAGGACCGTCACAGCCCAAAAGTTGGTCGTGACACTTTAGATCACAAGTTATGCCATTCAACGTGTCATTTTGCTGTCAAGAACCGACCTCTCCATAAGAAATTTCAAGGAGCTCTTGTCTGCAAGAACATAAGTAGTGAAAGAACTTAAGTAATGTTGAAGCTTATCGCATACCCAAACTAAAGTGAGGCACAACTGTTTGATTTGGTTGTACTTAAGTTCATAAGCTAGCATTTTCTTATTTAAATAATAGATGACATTCTCTTTATAAGAATCTTCGGCATTTTGGGCAAGCATTGCCCCTATGGCTTCTGGAGTAACAGATATACAGAACAATAATGGTTTACCAAGCCTTGGAGGTTGTAAAACTGTAGGACTCAATAAGTACTTTTTGATCTTTTCAAAGGAATTTTGACAACCATCATACCACTGTTTAGAAGCTCCTTTTTTAACAATTTGAAAATTGGACTACACACATCAGCCATTTGTAAGATAAAGCGACTAATTGTCACCTTCCAAGAAAACCCCTAATCTCTTTTTCAATCTTTGGGGCTAACATTTCTAAAATGGCTTTTGATTTTGCAGGATCAACCTCTATACCCCTCTTACTAACTATATAACCTAAAACACCAGGAAATACACCAAAAAGGCATTTAGCACAGTCCAACTTTAAATTATATTGGCAAAGTCTATGGAAGAATCACCTCAATGCTCCTAAATGATCATCAGCTCTTAGAGATTTTATGACCATATCATCCACATATACCTCAATATCTTTATATATCATAGTGTGGAAAACAATAGTTGCCATCCTTTGGTAGGTTGCCCCAGCGTTCTTTAGCCTAAAAGGCATAACCTTATAATAATAGGATGCCTCATTTTGTCACAAATGTTGTTTTTTCCTTGTTGGGAGGGTACACTTGGATTCGATTATATCCCGCATATAAATCAGTCAAAGAGACCATTTCATATCTTGCCATATGATCAACCAACAAGTCAATGTGAGGTAAAGGGAAATCATCCTTCAGCAAGCTTTGTCTAAATCTCTGTAGTCCACACTCATGCTTTCCTTCCCATCCTTCTGGGTACATGCACTATTTTGGCTAACCATAAAGGGTAAGTAATAGGTTCGATAAAACCATTCTTCAACAACTTGGCAACTTCTTGAGAGACCACTTTGCCTTTAACCTTCATAAGTTCTGCTTTACAGGCTTCATATTCTCCAGGGTTGGAACCTTATGTACTGTTATACTTGGATCAATACTCGTCATATGCTCGGGACCTTAGGCAAAGCCATCTAAGAATTCCTGAACTGTTTTGAATAAAGAAGCCTTACAAAATAATGATGTCATGTATGCAATTTTCAGTTCATTATCTGTGCCAAAGTTAATTGATTCTTTTTTCTTTTTCTTTTTTCATTTTCCATCATTTTTTTTTCACATATTTTTTTCACTCAAATTGGATAAAACAATTAAAATGAAAAGAAAGATATAAGAAGAATTCAAACTTTTATTATGAAAAAGAGAACCATCATCCATGGTTATATCAAAATTATAGGAAAGTTCAAAAAAGTCGATTACAAGCTCAAAAAAGGAAATGAGAAGAAACATGACTCAAAAGACTCTAACTATGACTCAGGTTTAGACTTTGACTTGACTCATGACTCAACTTAGACTCATACTTGGACTTAGACTCTGATTTGAATTCAATCTTAGACAGGTCAGATTAACTGGGCTTGAATTCCTCCATAAACTATGTTAATTTGGGCTTTGGTTGGTTGATGAGGTGGGGTCTCTTTCCACTTACTTTCCATCTAATCTGAATCTTTAGACCTGAAGGGATTGATAACGGTTCAAAGGTAAATGGGGGCGTCAAATATCAGAGAAGGGGGGAAGGATATCTTTAATGTCAATGAGATCTTGGATTTTGTATCTTAAGTTCTTACACACATCCATTTTATGCCTAGTACTTTGATGATAATCACAATACTCATTCCACATTCCAGCTTTTAGGCAAAGGGTTAGGAGGTGCCTTTGATTTTAAAGTGTGACCAATTTAGATTCCAAAGCCTTCTTGTAAACGAAGCTCAAGGGCATACCCAAATCTATGAATTTCCTATTCAGAGACTGATTCTTCTATTTGGTAGAGGTAATGGAAGTGAATGTGTTCTTCTGCTTGTATCTTTTCTCCATTATATGGCCTTATTCTAATACAACAGTATTGTGTTTCAAAGACTTTTCCATGGGTGACTGGGTGAAGGTTTTCTTACCTTGAAAAGGATTCAAGGAAAAGGAAGGGTTGGTATGGGTCAGGTTAACTTGAGTTGTATTTGAAGAGCTTGGATTAGCTGGTTTAGACCTGGTATGATTCATGGATTTTATGTCATCAATCTAGGAATTCAAGGCTTTGGTCACATAGGCTAGTGCATTGTGGAAGCTGATTTGTTGAACGGTCAGGGCTTTGGAAAAGTCGTCCTGCGATCAATCTTTCGTTGAAGTTGGCTTGTTGAGCGATTAAGGCTTCGTTGAAGCGGATTTGTTGAGCATTAAGGGTGGAATTGAACATGGCTTCAAAATTCTCCTTTTGCCTTTTGATGAGAGTGTTGAGAAGTGTGTCCATGTCATCCATATTGGTTGGGTTGGCCATTGGTACCTTTTAAAGATAAGGAAAGGGATCAATGGATAGAAAAGAAAACCTAACTCTATTCTAGGTTTTTAAGGGAAAGGAAAGCCTAACTTTGTTCTAGGTTTATAGGGAAAATGACACCTAACTCTATTATAGGCTTTAGGAAAATTTATGCATTGCAAATTCCTAGGAAATTGATTCCCAAAGTAAGGTGGGCCAAAGTTATTTGGATTTTAGGATTTTGGGCTTTACTCTAAAGCACAGAGGTCAAAAGGTAATTGGGCTTGGAGAGATCTTAGTGCCAACTGAGTTTGGGTTTTAGAGAGATCTTGGTACCAACTAGGTTTGGACTTTAGAGAGATAATATTGCCAAATGGTTTTGGACTTTAGGTAGTGGTGATGGTGTTTGAAGCTAATGCGCCTTAGGTTCATTTGAGTGAGAGGTGTTTGAGGCTAATGGGACTTAGGTTTATATGGGTAAGAGTTATTTGAGGCTAATGGGCCTTGGGTCCATTTGGGTGAGTGTTGTTTGAGGCTAATGGGTTTTAAGTCCATTTGGTTTGACTCTCAACTAGTTCAAGGTACAACCTAGACTCATTAAAAATGGAATGCATGTTTTATGAATCATGAATGCATGGTTAAAAACTAGTTCATGATCATGGCTTGAATTATTTTGGATGCACAAAACCTAGAGTCTGAGTTCTAGATTCATTACATGAAGGCTAGATGGCTTAGATTAAGGGTACCCGTCACACTAGAGCAGTGATATACCTAATCACATGTGAAACAATGAGTTTTGCATGGGGTCTAACAATACTACTGCTCGTTACACTCCAAAAGGATTGAAGATTCATCGCGGGGTGGATGCTTTCACTATCTCCCAACATACTCAAAGAGAGTTGTTGTAATATCTTCCATTTTGTAGTATTTTTATTAATTTTGTATGTTTGGAGAATTAATTAATTTCAAATGTGAATGTTGAGAATTTCAAAAATTTTGATCTTTGCAGTTGCAGGATTTTGTGAGATTAATTACATGATCTTAAAGACATAATTTGGTAAAGTATAAAATATAAAAGTTGTGAGTTTATGTCTTAATGTAATTATGTAAAATGGTTTGGCAAAATTCTATGTGAGTGATGAGTTATATCTATTTGAGTAAGGCTGGTCTAGTTGAGTATTTCTGCAAGAAGTCAGTGTATGTTTCAATTTACTGGGAATGACTGAGACAAAATTAGCTAAAAGTGTGAACATAAAAAATGTTCCTTTGTGTGTTGTGATGATGGATGTAAAATTTCAGAATTTTTGGATAAGTATATCTTAGTAAAGAGTGGTTTTTCTCAGGACTATTTGGAAAGACTCTAAGGCAGTAAGTCTGAGTGACTTTTGGAGAGTCACCATGGTCTGTGTGTTAGTCCTTATGATTTGAAATTTTAATATGTTGTGCCCCTGCATGTTTATTTTAAGTGGTAAAAATAATTAGTAAGTTTGGACACTCGTAGCTCACTTGCGAGCTGGCTAAGTGTGAGATGTCCAGAAAAGGCTTTAACTTAGAGAAATTTTGGTGTGGTGAGCTGACAAAATGCGAAGTGGCATTTTGCGAGCTGGCAAAATGCAAAGTGGCGAAGAGGCATATGCATGGTGGTATGTGTGAAGAGGTTTGGCGAAGAGGTTTGGCAAAGAGGACTTAGCGAAGAGGCTTGGTGAAGAGGATTTGGCGAAGAGGATTTGGCGAAGAAGGATTTGGTGAAGAGGATTTGGCGAAGAGGAAAAGCAAAGAGGAAAGGCGAGGCGGCATTATGCGAAGAGGCATTATGCGAAGAGGGAATATGCGAAGTGGCAGTTCGCGAAGCAGAGTTTAGCGAAGAGGCAAAGAAGGGAAGAGGCGAAGAGGTGAAGAGGCAAAGAAGCGAAGTGACATAAGCGAGGAAGAGTTCGCGAGGAAAGTCTGGTGAGGCAGCATATGCGAGGTGACATATGCGAGCTGGATTAGCGAAGTGGCATTGCCGGATCAAGTTTGGCGAGCTGGAAAGTGCAAGCTGGGAAATGCGAAGTGGGAATGACGAGCTAGCTTAGGCGAGGTAGCTTTGCCGAGGCAGGATTGGCGAGACGAGCAGGCAAGCGTGTTTCTGGGGCAGTATTCTATTTAAACCCAGCAACTCCAGTAGCGTTTTCACGATTTTCCTTTCTTTCTTCGTGAAATTCAGTCTTTTTTCAGAATTAGTCTCATTTTATTTTCTAAGCCATTAATACTCAAATTAATGCATTAGACTTCTAGATTATTCTATATTAAGGCAGAAATCATTAGATTTGAGCAAGAATCATAGAAATTTCAGTTTGAAGGAAATAAGGTAAATTTTCTTCCTAAGATTATTTTCTTTTGATTTATTTAAGTCTATGGGTTAGAATAATTAATATTGAGTATATAGAATTTATTGCAAGTAATTTGAAGTCATTAATGGTAATTAATATGGGAGAAATCAGAATGTTGAGGCTGTCATGAATAGTAACATGAACAGTAACTCCGAAAATTAAATGCATATTTTCTTAAAGAGAAAAAAAAAATTTATTGTTGGGAATTAAGAATAGAGACTCTAAGGTAATTAATTATTAGGAAATCATGATAAATACTATTGATTTGGAGAAAACTCTAATTTTTGTATATTTGGGAAAATTTCTTAGGAGGAGGAAATCAAATTAATTGAAGAATTAGAGTTGGAATTTGCTAAAGGAAATTTCAAGAGAAATTGTATTAAGGTAAGTATGAACATTTATTTGTTTCTTGTCTCTTTGAAATAATAAGACCAAGTATCTTTGATTTGTTCATTCACATATACTTATGTATATTTGTATATATAATATAAATGATTTGATCAATTTTCTTGGATCAAGATCATATGTTTCTTGTTTGTTAAACCCGATTTGAATGATGTTATATGATGATGGTCTTGCGACCAATATGCTTCCTATGAGATTGAAACCCCATGAACCATGGATAGAACGCTCTTCCCAATGAGAGTAAATTCATTGGTCCATTGTGCACTTTGAGAGCTCAGCTGATAGGATTTTTATCAGTGTTCCACCTAGTGGGGACCATGAGCTCTAGGCGCATGCCTGACCAAGCATATGTGCACGTTAAGGTAGTAAGGCTACTGATACATATGTTATGACATGAGATAAGTTCTATCAAATGAGATTTGATAATGCCATTCTTTGTGGGCATTTTATATTTCAGATATGAAACATGATTTGATTTGTGATATGATTTGATATAGCCAAATTATTATGAGTAACCATATTCCTTCAAGTAAAGCTTGTGATTCTTTCATACCTATATATGTATAAATATTTGTTCATGACCATGGTTTGATAATCAGATTCTTAATTTAATAATGTATATATATTACTGACTTGAAGGCTCACTCCTCTTATGTGGATTTTAGGTGATAGCATAGCTCGTGAGGGAGCTAATAGAGAGGATCAGACTTCTTGACTTGTTTATCCCAAGAAGCTTTCATTGTAATTCTTTTGACATATGAATATGTATATTTATTAAATGGTATTATAACACAATATGTATTGGAGTATACTTTAGAGCTCCGTAGTTAGTCATTCAAGGATACTAGTATATTTTGATGTATGATTGTTACCTTTTGGGGTGCTCTTGTTCCTTGGTGATGTGAGATATATCTTATGATCATTAAGGAATAGAAGAAAGATATGATTGATGTTTAATTGAATGTATAGAAAGGATCCTTGTATGATATAAATATATGATGTTGTAAATGATATAATTGAGTATGAGATTCATGATATGTGAGTTCTACGGGTTTATAGTGGCCTTAAGCCTACCCTTGCCCTAGGACCGTCGCAGCAATAGAGTTGGGGTGTGACATTTACGATTTTTCCATTGGTTACTTTTTCAGTGTTCCTAAATGATATTCACTTCTTTCTTTTTACTAAAATTACACATGTATTATGGTGATCTTTTACCCCCAAGTCAACTTTAGAAATTCTTCTGTTGACCGGACTGTTAATTTCTCAACAGTGTTCCCAACATCGCCGCTTTTCAAAAAAGTAACAAGTTCGCTTTCTAACTGTGTCTCTAAAATTATTTCCCATTATTTTAAGACTTTTGAACCACATTCTAAGAACTAAATCATGCATGTGAGTTAGAAATTTATAGGGTATTATATTCTACTCCCCTATAAATAAATTCGTTCTCGAATTTAAATAGATACATACCTCACTGTTGGAATAGGAATGGATATTTGCTCCTCATCTCCTGCTCACTCTCCCAAGTGCACTACTCCATAGACTGGTTCCTCCAAAACACTTTAACCATCGGGATCTCCTTATTCCGTAGCTGTCTGACTTGTCAATCAATAATCTCTACTGGGAGCTCCTCATAAGACAAGTTATCACTGAGATCCACATCATGAAGCTCTAATATGTGAGATGGGTCTAACACATACTTCCGCAGCATAGAGATATGGAAAAATTGGATACACATTGCTCATGCTAGGTGAAATAGCCAATCTATAGGCTACATTACTAATCTTCTCAAGAATCTCAAACGGGCCTATAAACCTTGGTGATAACTTACCCCTCTTCCCAAATCTCATAACACTCATCATCAGTGAGACCTTAAGGAAGACATGATCACCAACTGCAAAATATACATCCTTCCTCTTCGAATTAGCATAACTCTTCTGCCTACTGAAGGCATTCCTCATCTACTCTCTGATCATAGGTACCTTTTCCATAGTCTCTTTAATCAACTTTGGCCCCTCTAGCTGCTTCTCTCCTGGCTCCACCCAACATACTAGAGATCTACACTTTCTACCATATAGTACTTCAAATGGAGCCATACCAATAAAAGAGTAATAACTATTGTTATAGGAGAACTCTATCAATGGCAAATAATAATCCCAGTTACCCTTGAAATCCAAAACACATAATCGTAGCATATCCTCCAAAGTCTGGATTGTCCTCTCAGACTGCCCATCAGTCTGCGGATGGAAAGCAGTACTGAACCGTAACTAGGTACCCATAGCCTTCTGAAACTTTTGCCAGAACCGAGAAGTGAACTATGTACCTCTGTCTGAAATAATCATCAAAGAAACTCCATGAAGTCGTACAATCTTATCCACATACAATTGTGCATACTGAGCTGCCGTGTAGCTGGTCTTAACTTTCAGAAAATGAGCAGACTTCGTCTGACGGTCTACAATCACCCATATAGAGTCATAACCCCTCGAAGTCCTCGGTAGACCTACTATAAAATCCATGGTCAGCTGCTCCCATTTCCACTCTGGCAACTCAATCTCTTGAAGTAGCCTTGATGGCTTCTAATGCTCGAACTTAACCTACTGACAGGCTAAGCATTTAAAACACAAACTGAGCTACATCTTTCTTCATCCCTGGCCACCAATACACATCTCTCAAATCATGGTACATCTTGGTAATCCCTGGATGTACACTGTATGCTGACTAGTGAGCCTCTCACATAATCCGATCCCGTAGCCCATCAAAATCCGGTACACATATACGCTTCCCACATCTCAGTACCCCATCCTCTACTGTAAGCTCTGTCATCCTCCCATTCTATACCTCTTCCTTGAGCTTCAGTAGATAAGGATCCTTATCCTGAGCCACTTTTATATCATTAAGCAATAGTGACTTCACTCGAAATTAGGCTATTAGAGCCTGGTTCTGATCCTGGGATCCCAACTCCAACTCCACTCCTAAATTTGCCAACTCCCTCATCTCTCGGATCAATGGCCTCCTACCAATCACAATATGAGCTAGGCTACCCATTGATTTCTTGCTCAGTGCATCCGCCACTACATTGGCCTTACTCGGATGGTAAAGGATCTCACAATCATAGTCCTTAAGTAGCTCCACCCATCTGTGCTGTCAAAGAATCAGATCTTTTTGCTGAAATATATACTGTAGACTCTTATGATCAGTATATATCTCACATTTTGATCTACACAAGTAATGTCTCCAAATCTTCAATGCAAAGATCACAACAGCCATCTCCAAATCATAAGTCGGATAATTTGCTTCATGCTTTTTTAACTGACGAGAAGCATAAGCAATTACCCTACCAATCTGTATCAACACACATCCTAAACCAATCTGTGAAGCATCACAATACATAGTGAATTTCTCCCCCTTTACTGGTAATGCCAACGCTGGAGCACTGGTAAGGCAATACTTCAATGTCTGAAAGCTATGATCACACTCATCAGTCTATACATATCGCTCCTGTTTCTTCATCAATCTAGTCAATGGAGCTGCAATCCAGGAGAAATCCTTCACAAACCTCCTGTAATATCCAGCCATACCCATAAAACTGCGAATCTTTGAAACACTGGTAGGCTGAGGCCAATTAGCAACTGCTTCAATCTTATGAGGATCCACCTTAATCCCATCCTTGAATATCATATGCCCAAGGAAACACACTTTGATTAGCTAGAACTGGCATTTAGATAACTTAGCATACAACTGATACTCCCAAAGTGTCTGCAATACAATCCTCAGATGCTCCACATGCTCCTCCTCACTCCTAGAATAGATAAGTATGTCATCAATGAATACAATGAAAAACTTATCCAAATATGACCTAAACACCCTGTTCATCAAATCCATAAAAGTAGTCGGTGCATTGGTCAACCCGAATGGCAACACCAAAAACTCATAATGCCCACTAAAAGCAGTCTTAGGTATATCACCCTTCTTAATCTTCAATTAGTGATACCCAGACCTCAGATCTATCTTCGAAAAATAGCTGGCACCCTGCAGCTAATCAAATAAGTCATCTATCCGAGGCAATGGATACTTGTTCTTCACCGTCACCCTATTTAGCTGTCTGTAGTTTATACATATCCTCAATGAGCCATCTTTCTTCCTTATAAACAGTAGCGGTGCACCCCATGCAGAACTGCTCGGTCTGATGAACCCTCTATCCAATAGCTCCTGTAACTGTATGTTCAATTCCTTCTGTTCAGCTGGAGCCATTTGTATGGAGGAATAGATATAGGGTCAGCGCCTGCATGCACCTTAATCTCAAACTCTATCTCCCTGGGCAATCTTGACAACTCCTCAGGAAACACATCAGGAAACTTCTGAACTACCGGTATCTGATCCAACTGTACAAAAGACCTCTGTACATCCACTACATATGTTGAATAGGCTGAACAACATTTTCCAATCATCCTCTTGGCCTGGATAGCAAAAATCAGATTAACTCAGAACTCACGAATATCACCCTGAAACTCAAACTCAGGCTGCCCCTCAGGCTGAAATCTAACTCTCTTTCGATAACAATCTATAACTGCTCAGTGCCTTGTCAACCAATCCATATCCAAAATAACATCTAGCTCTAACATAGGCAATTCAATCAAATTAGCATGCAAGATGTTATCATCAATCTCAATCACACAGCAGGGTAATAATAATCAACATCAACACTATCACCTATAAGAGTAACAATCATCAAAGGCACATCTAACAATCTCCTCTCCTTATTCACTTTAGGTGCAAAATGTGGTGACACAAAAGAGTGAATAGCACCAAAATTGAATAAGGCATTTGCAATCTCATTCTCAATCAAGATAGTACTTGTAACCATGTTGTCTGATCTTTGGGCCTCATGGGTGTTGACAGCAAACACTCTACCTTGACCCCTACCAACTGGCGCCTGACTACCACTAGGAGCCTATCCTCCCCTGCCTCTACCTCCACCAGAAGTCTCTCTACCCATATTCTGACTCGCCTGAACCACTGGCTGAGAAATTGTGACAGATGGCTGCTGATCAGCCCTCAATGGACACCTATTAGCATAATGGCCCTGCTGGCCACACCTCAAACATGCACCAGTCTGTCCTCCAACACTCCCCTCCATGTCTCCTACCATAAAATCCACTACTAGGAATGTTGGGTGTCTGTGCAGCAGGTCTTGAAGAGCTCTGAGAGTATACAAGTGCTGACTGAACCATAGACGGTCCCCTACTCTGTATCCTCCTCCTCTGACTACTAGCAGATGATCTCTGATCAAACCGTGACACTGGCTCTGCCTTTCTAGGATGGGAGCAGCTCTCCCCCCTCATACCTTAAGATTCAGGACCCCCTTTCCTCTTCTGGTCCCTCTTAGTCTTCTCAGTCTTGTATTTCTCCTCCATCTGTGTAGCCTTATCAATCATTGTAGTCACAAAAGTAAACTTTATAGCCAACAATGCATTATGTAATGCAGCATAAAGACCCCTCTAAAACCTACTAATCAAATCAGCCTCTATAGGTACAATATGAGTAGCATACCTACTCAACATGATAAACTCCTTTACATACTCCTCCATAAATTTGTCACCCTGCTCCAACTTCTCAAATCTAATTAGGTTACGGGAAGGTGGATGCTCACCATATAACCTGGGCTCCATCCTTTTAGAAAACTAAGTCCATGCCTTATCCTTCAGTAACAACCCAACCAACTCAACAACTCTAAACTCTGAACATGGTAGTGTCCTCACTACCTTCCCCACCTCCTCTAAGAAATCTACAGGATCAATGACTCTGTCTCCCTCGAAATCAGGTAAGTTTAGCTTCAGAAAGCTAAACATCGATACTCCACCCTCTTCTATCACTCTCCAGCCTCCTTATACAGTAGGCTCCCTTTGAACCCCAACTGGCTGCACAGGAGCCAGTACCACTGGAACTGCCTCTTGTACTATAGGTGGAGGCACTACTGTTGGAGCTGGTGGTGGAGGTACATACTGACGCTCCCCTCTCAAATCAGCAATCTCTCTCCGTAACTCCATCCATCCCCTCATCATCTCCACTCTCCAGAGGTCATCGCCCCCCTCTCTGTATCCACTGTAGTCCCTTAGGATCTAGACAGACTCTCCGATACTACAATCTCCCTCACCAATGACTCATTAGAGGCTACCTTTGCCTTTCTGGTATCTCTGTCCCTATCGTCAGATATCTCTTAATCTATCGAGAAAATAAAATCAATCTCAAAAATGACAAAAATGCAGAATAATAACATATATCAGACGATAATAGCAAAAGACGTCAAAGGAAATCCTATACTTCATGGTATACTTAATTCTACCCCATTCTGTACTTAGTCACTATTCCTCTCTAATTCGGGTGCTATTCATCTGTAACCTAAATTCCACAGTCAGTAACTTAGAGCTCTGATAGCACCTCTATCACAACCTATTTTCGGATCGCGACGGTCCTAGGGCACGGGAGATGCCAATGGCGACCGACACTCGTAGAACCCAGTATCACATTCATAGTCTCTAAACCACAATATATTATCCATTTTTAATTAGTTATCATCCTTTCTGTTTTTTTGTAATTCATTCTATAATTTACTGCAATTGGCTGTAACAGTCAATATATCGTATCATAAAATCATCATATAACTCATATATCATCAAATATCGTATATACTTGTTCATTTCCTAACTAACCCATACATACTCCATTGAGCAGCTAGATTATGAACATCAAAATAATACAAATCAGAATATATACATCAATAATGCTGGTAGAAATCCTCGGATGACAAACGACAGGATTCCGTACTCTACTCCTCTCCTGAAATGGGTAAACAAAGAAAAGGCGAGTATATAAGATACTCAGTGAATCTATATGCATCAATAATAAATAATAGGTAGCAACGAAGCAATGGTATCAATGAGTCGAATAACAGTATACAGAATCTATAATAGGTCACAGTAAAGCCAAAGAATAAAGTATAGGCTCGGTATCATGTGGAAAGACAGATAAAGGGATGGACTGTATGAAATCATACAATCTCCAGTAATCAGTATGGACCATATGTGAACATATAGGTCTCCAGTAGCATATCAGTATAAGTGAGCATAAAACTAATCAGGTCTTATGGCCAGGACCATAACCCTTCCTAGCTAGGGTATCAGTAATACAATGTGCATATCGCCGATAGTATTTTTCCACTACCCTGTCAGGTCGGTAGCTTTGTCAAGCCACATTAGGATCAATAGAAAGAAACAATATATCAATGGATACGATTATGCAACAATGGCATCCTCCATATCAATAAGTTCAATATCAGTCAAGTCAATTATCAATAAGATCAATGGCAATGCTATTGGTAACATACAATCAATGACAAATGGTTTGACAATTAAGAATGACATGGAACAAATGTTGGCTCGGTGAAGGAAAATGGTAGGCTAATTAGCATGCCAAAATCAGTGGTGACAATGGCATTCAAATGGTAGGCCTATGGAATGCAAACAATAGGCCAAAGACAAAATGAACTAGGCATTTCATCAAACATATGGTGGACATAAAATGGCAAGTCAATAGGTTAGGTTAGGATTCAAAATTGAGTTGCCCAATTCAACTAATATCAAGCTACATTGGCAATAATCACATAGGCATCAAAGAAATAACATGAAACAACATTAAATGGGGTCAAATTGGCTATGGAAACTAAGGCAAAAATCAAACAAAAATAGGCATAGTGAATAGTAAATGAGGTTCGGTCAAAATGGGGCTTCCAAACCAAGTTTCAAATTTCAATTTTAACACAAATGACATGTTATTAGATGCATATTAGACTCACCTAAACTTCCAAATAGCTTAGGAAAATTGGTTTCCTCTCAAAATCACGAATGGAGCTATAAGGCACACCTTTGTCACCACTTGAGTTCTACATCAAATTAACCATCAATTAGTTATCTACTAACCACCAATTGACATATTCTATTATTAATTAGCAAAAACTAATACCAATTGACATAGCTAAAGCTACACAACTTCCATTAGGTTTAGGAATTTAGGGATTTCTATCAATTTGCATCAATTGATGCAATCTAACTAAAAACTCATCTAATTCAACTTAAATGACATCCAAATAAACCATTAAAACAAAAAAAACAACTTCTTACCTAAATGGAGTGAAGTGGCCGAATCCCCTATTAGATTTGTTCTTGATTTCCTTTGCTCCTTCCTATAAATTAATGGTGGATGATGGAAGATTAAGCTTTGAACTTAAGTTTGCCTTGAATTTCTATAAGGAAATTTGATAAAATGTGAAGATGAAATGGTGGAGAAGTTGGAAGAATAGGTTCGGCATATATGAAGTAAAGAAGAAGAAGATGCAAAATTTTGACTAAGTGATGGTTACATAGAAAAATCATATGGCAAATTATAACTTAATCCCCGAACTTTCATATATCACACTTTGATCCAAAATCTTCTGTAATTTATTCTGTCAATTCTGTCAGGATTTAGATTCCAAAGTGGAGAGTCAATAAACTTATTTTAATTTATACTTATTTATAAAAATTATTCCAGAGTTATTCTATAACTCTGACGGACCAATTTTCACTATTTACCTTAAACTTCCATTTATTTATGATTTTGCCATTGGTTACTTTTTCAGTGTTCCTAAATGATTTTCACTTCTTTCTTTTTACCAAAATTACACATGTATTATGGTGATCTTTTACCCCTTTGTGAACTTCAGAAATTCTTCTGTTGACCGGACTGCTAATTTCTCGACAGTGTTCCCGACACCGTCGCTTTCCAGAAAAGTAACAAGTTCGCTTTTTAACTATGTCTCTAAATTTATTTTCCATTATTTCAAGACTTATGAACCATATTCTAAGAACTAAATCATGCATGTGAGGTAGAAATTTATAGGGTATTACATAGACTCAAAAATCGATACTCGATTTTTTTAATGCACTCAACTCGGTTTTTATATTAATGACTCAGTTTTTGGTGGTTTTAGGGTGAAAATGACTATTAATTCAATAAAATTTTCAATTTGTGTTTTAACTATGTTTGGCTAAATTACTTATTCTAGAATTTAGATGTAGTCAATTGTTAATTTTATGATTCAACTATGATTGGTTGATTGTCTTGTGTATAAATTGAATTTGTTAATTTATTGATTTAGGATTATAATTGTTTGGTAATTAGCCACTATTAAAAAATATCTAAGATGGTGTATGACGGATTGAGAGATGAAGTATACCATTAATACATTAAATCAATAACTTAAGTGATTGAGTTGCCAAGAGATTGTGATACACTTTAGGGGGTTAGAAATTGCTAAAGAACTTAAAAGGCTTATATTAACTAAATGATCACGAGAGTAGATATAGAATTAATGTAAGTACTTTATAGTTGCTTGAGAGAGAATTACAATAATTTAGAGCAGTTAATTCATTAACTTGGTATATATATATATATATATCATCCCAAACTTAGAATATGATAGTCCTATGATGCGGAAACAACTTCAGGTTACCAACACCCGTAGAACTCTTGCTTATGGCATATCATTATTCCTTAGTATTACAGTTTGCAATCAATTCCTTAATCTATCTGTCAAGATAACACTATATCTATCATCTCATATCAATCATTTGTCATCATCATTAAAGAATCTCATATTTCTGAAAAATCATACATTCTATATATCATTTACATCTATTCTTATACAATATTTTATACATTACTAATCCATCTATATACGGTACCATAGAGCTTCTATGAATAAAATGGAAAAGCATAAGCTTTGACATTTATATTCCAATAGATAGTCTATTCCTAACTGAAGAAAAATATATGAGAACCCCTTACTCCTAACCTGAAAATGTTAAACTACTGAAAGGGTGAGTATAAAAATACTCAGAGAATCAAATATATATTATCATACAATTAAGCTTGGTAGATAAAAAATAACCAATAAAGATCAACAAGTAGCTTATTTGGTTAACAATAAAGGTTAAACAATGAATTCAATGGAGTTGCACACCAAATGCTTAACTTATAGGTAATCAAGTAGAAAAGACAAGTACTATTAAAATTCTAAAGGTTGAATAATCAATCTGAATGGAAGGATCAAATAAAATAAATAAGCTAATAGAATAATATAAACATGTAGATATAACAGAAAATAATCCTTGAATGCATATCCTTTCTCATTACTGCCAATAAAAAATATAAGGCAGGCCAATTCCTTATGGCTAGGACTTATCCCTTCCAATTTAGGGTTACAATGTTCATTATGCACAATGTCAATGGTACTTATCTACTACCCTGCTGATAAGGTAGCTTTGTCATATTAACACATATAAAGGTAGAAAGAACTCATATCAAGTGCCAAATGTCCAATGAAAATAATAAGCAATAATAGAATTCTCAATGTACTCATATGGGTACCAAAAGCCCAATGAAAATATTTTGGTGCAATAACACTTTCAATGTACTCATTAGCTTTCTTTCATTCAATCAATATTAGTATGGTTAAATGAAAAAGTCTTAGGATCATCAAATGATAAGTCAAATATCATAAAACTCAAATTTGAGTAAGATACAAAAGTTATCAAAAAGGAGAAATTGCACTGGTGAGAAAGCTAGTCACCCGTGCTGGCGACAATGACATTTAATTGATAAGCTCGTGAAAAATACAAAGGGACTTTTATCGACCATATGGTTTGCAACTTTCAATCATCAATTTAGAAGGATTACAAGGTTAGTTAAATAAAACCAATGTTTCACAAATAAAGTTCACAAAGCTGTCAATTCAGGGGACATTTCAAATCACATTTCAATTCAACAAATTGGATCAATTCAATAGTGTTCAAGTGAAAATCAATCGAAATTCAATAGTGTTCATTTCAGCCAAGGGGCAGCAATGTCTCAAATGAATTTCTAAATTTCAAATAATGGTTTAGGCATGCATAACAATATATAAATGACTCACCTAAACTATCGATTAGATCAAAACTCCTTAATATTCAAAGTTGTCAAATTAGACTCACTTATTCACTTGTTGGATAACCTGAGTAGTATGCAGTAAACAAATTATTTACCATAGAAAAATAATATCATATTGATATAAAACTTTTATGAGACCTAGATAACATATTTACGAAGATCCATATTACATTTCATCCAAAACAAATATCATTTTCCCTCTGAACTAAATTAGTTACAGTACCTAAAATATTATACTTTACACTGAATTACTCCCTGACAGCCTTGACTAAATTCCATATATCTCAAGCTACAAGTGTCCAATTACTTCAATTATTATTTTTTATTAAAATATACATATGAGGCTATAAGATATCCAAAATTTAGCTTAATATCTACTATGTACAATGTTCGGTGACTATCTGAATCTTACCCTATTCCTATGTAACAGTCAATCTGGGTAAGTTCTATTTTTTTGGATGCATCTCACAACGTACATATTTAATCAAAAAAATATTTTATAAACATCTAGATAACATATATTGAAACATTTTTCATGTTCTGTACTTTGTCAAAATCGTTCTTTAAGGTCATTAAAACTCAAGAGTAAGTTTCTGCCTTAACATATGTTTAACACTGAAATTTTTAACAACTACTATATAGCTAAGATAGATGGAAAGAACATAGAATTAATAAATTTTCCTCTTATTTTTCAAGATGGCAGAAACCCTAGGTCACTTCCTCTTCAAATTTTGCTTAATTTCTTTTGGAATCTTTAGTGTAGGTTAGGTTAATTCAATGTTTTACTAGGTTTTCTATCAATTTTTCTTTGAAATATGAAGAAAATGGAGGAGATTTGAAGAAGTGAGGTTTGACCTATTCAACAATGGAGGAAGGGAGGAAATTTATGAATTTGTGAAGAATTAGAAAGAATTTATATTAATTAACTTTTAAAGTAATTCGATTTTCCACCCGACACTTCTCATATTCGCATCTTTAACTTGAAACTTTTAACTATTTGTCTTTTTGTCCTGTTTCATTTATAAAACAATATTTCTTATATCTCTAGAGTTTATGAGTCTAATGTTGATATTAAAAATTTATATTTTTGAGCTCGTTCATTAGTCAAAACATCGACGCGCTTGCTTACCTGTCCGGGTCAATTTTCGTGGTTGTCCTAATATTCACATATGTTATTCCTATAGTTAAATGAAGTATTTTCATACTTAAATGAAGTATTAGGAAGATTAAATGGATGAATTTTTAAGGTGTTACACTATACTCTGTTCAATAGAATTCGTTCTCGAATTTTAACTATTCATGTACCATCAATGGATTATTGAAGGACATTTAGCTCATACGTCTTACTTATTCTCCTATATTCATCTCCTCATTGATTGGTTCATCTATGATACTTTATCTATCGAATCTTTAGTCACGTATTATCAAATTTAACGACGAATAATCTTGAATCTTGTCTCTTTACAGGTCAAGTCTTCATCTATCTCAATAGCTTCAGATGAAATCGGGTTATCAGAGTACGGTTTTGATCTTGAGTTTTCATCTCAAACTAGGTTCACATTATGCTCTATCACTGGTTACTATATAAGGTTAACACATAACATTTCATCTTTAATCTCTTTATTACAGTTCAGGTATGCATATCTTATCTTTACATTTTCATTTAGGAATATTAGACATTTTAAGGTTATTAACATTAATTATCTTTATATTTTCTACTTTAGATGTAAACATTAGCGAAATAAATTAATAAACTGTATTAAAATTAAATAACACACGTATAACTTCTTATCACTTGTATGATTCGGTATGTAGGATAACACTCATATAACTTCTTACTATATTGAGAACATACCCACCGAAGTCATGCTGGACCTCTGAGTTTCTTAGAAATCAATGGCAAATACTCTATCCTAACACCTTCTTGCTGGTGCCTGACTACTACTTTTACTTTGTCCCTGTCCTCTGTCTCTACCTTTGCTTCCTATATCTCTATCATCTTTTCTATTCATCTATACTGTAGGCTCTAAAATTAACATAGTCATCTATTATTCACCACACATAGGACAATCCCGAATAAAATGCCCTTGTTGGCTACATCTTAGACATACACTAGTATATATTCTACATTCTCCACCATGTCTCCTTCCACAATAATCACATACATGAATATTAAATTCACATGTTGATGATTCAATAATATCCTCAATTTGACTTCTCCTTTGACTACCTATCTATTGCCTCTGTTTAGTTATAGTCTTTGTCTCTATGAATTTATGTTGTGAACTCTCTTCACCATTTCTCTGTTATCCTCCCATCCACCTTTTCTTCTTTGTTCCCTTTTTTATCTTTCTTCATTATACTTCTTCTCCATTTGAATAGCCTTATCAATAATCTTTATCAATGAATTGAATTCAGTAGATAACAATACATTATGCAAGAAGGTATGTAATCCACCCCCTAAATCTATTGATCAGGTCCGCTTTTGTCAGTACAATTCTATTTGCATACTTACTTAGCCTGATAAACTCATTAGCATACTCATGTACACTAAGATTTCCCTGCTCCAAATGTTCATATTGGATTATGCCTATTTCCTTTACACCTTCAATCATATATTCATCTATTAATGTAATTCTAAACTGTACCCATATCGGTGGTGCATCATTATACAATTGTTCCTCCATAAGTCTAGTCTAACATACCAATTCCAGGCATTCCCTTTCAATAATAGTCCAACCAACTCTATTGCACTGGCATCTTAACATGGTAACCTTCTCACTATCTTTCCACTTGCGCTAGGAAATCTATGGGTTCCTCACCCTATTCTCCCTTAAAATGCGGCAATTTTAGCTTTAGAAAACAAAACATTATTAATCTGCCTACATTTATCATGTGTCGACCTTCTTGAACTACACGTTCACCTAGCACAACAATTGGTGGCACAGGTGTTAGTGTAGCAACTGGTGCAACAATTGGTGTTACATGTGGTGGCATTGCTTATCTCTCTTCTCAATTCTTTTATTTTTCATCTCAATTCCATCATCCCTTGCATCATCTCTAATCTCCAGGCATCCTCATCCTTTCTAAGTTCCTCTGTCCTTATTCTAGATCTAGGAGGTTCCTCTGATTCCTCCCTTAGCAATGACTCATTTGAAGAAATCTCTGCCTCTCTAATGGAGATATTTGAATAGATTTTTACCACCACTTCACCATTGTCATCTTTTAAAAGCTTAAAAGTTGCAGAATTTGGTGTTAGAGAATGAAAACAAAGGACAACCCACATCGAGTAAAGAAGAAAGAAATAAAGGCTTTTATAAGCTAATGGGGAAACCTCTCAAAATGACTTAGGCCATTTTGGGTAATAGGTGAGCCCAAAAGCTTATATCTCATACTTCAAATGGAAGCCCAACACTCCAAATAAAATGAAGAAAACCCAAGCAAAAAGAAGAAAGTCCATGGATTCCTAACACTAAACAAAGTGAAATATAGAAATTGGTCCATACAGCTTATCCAAACAGGATATGGATAAAGGTTTAGCTGAGTTGACTTGAATCTTCATTTCAATCAGTGCTTTCTAATCACAAAACAACATATCAATATCTAGTTTTTAAAGACTGTTAAATGCAAATGAACTCTCTATAGCGTAACCCTTGCTGATGTACATTCCTCAAATGAATCTCCTACTTCCTTTTTCCCAATGGTACACTTGAGGTATTCATAATCATTCTCGAAAACCCAAAAAACAAGTTTAGTAAAATTTATGGAAATCAAGATACATCCATGTGCTATATTAGCAATTATTTGCATGGAACAAGAATATGGGATGAATATACCAACAGTGTAGAATAAAATCTGACCTTACGTTTCGAACCTATTTGATCAAGGATATGAAACCCATCCACATCCAACTGAACTCCCAAGCCTTCTATAACACGATTACCATAAGCATCAAACATCTGAAGGAAATGTGTGAGATACACGTCAGAAAAAATTTCAATTCCAATAA
>CANXYC010560231.1:0-168926 GCA_948193065.1 Aleurites moluccanus | reverse complement strand
TATGAATATAAAAAAAAAAATTAGGATTTATTATATTTTAAAGAAATAAATATGAAAGTAAAAGGGAAATATATTTTTCAAAAAAATTAATTTTAATTTTAATTAATGTCCTATTATTATGTGTTATTTAATAATTTAATTTTATACTCAACTATTTAATTAAATAAATTATTTTAATTATTATTATTAACATTTTAAGAATTTTTTGAAATTAAATTTATATTTAAGTAATTTTAATTAAATTATAAAAATATTATTTTTTAAGTTTTAGTATGTTAAAATGAAATATATTTTATAAGGAATTTATTGACTATTTATTTATAATTTTTAGACTTAAAATGAATTTTCTACAAATTTTCAAAAAAAATAAAAAATAAAAAATAAAAATATATATTAGGACCAACCAGAGATTGCCACCTGGCAGCCTCGGATTGGCTGCCAGCAGATTAAATTATGCTGGAACGTGAGAAGAAGTAAAGGAAGAAGAAGAAGAAGAAGAAGAAGAGAAGGAGATGGTCGGTGGTTCGACTTCCGGCGTCGATTTCGGCCAAACCGGAGGGAGGTGGTCGACACCTCCCATACCACCGTGTAGCCTGCCATGAGGAGAGTTTATAGGCATTAGTCTTGCTCAATTCTGATTACCAGGTAAGAAGTTACTTCTGTTCAAAATAACTCTCATGACCATATTTGTCAAAAATTTCAATTAGCCATAACTCTCTCATTTGAACTCCAAATTGAGTGATTTTTGTTCCTATGATTTTTTCTTGATCCCAACTTTCTTTTGGTACCCATCTTACCACCTGAAATTCGCCGAAAAAGGAGATCGAAAAATGAAACCACCGAACCTTCAATGGCGAATTCTAGCTAATTTCGGCTGCCAATTCTGATGACTCTAATTTTTTTGAACTCCATTTTTTATGGGCTTTTCAATGACACCAATTTTGCCCCGATCGGAGACCAAAGCCGGGACTGAAAAAAGGGACACGTGTAGATTTTTTTCAATTTTGAGTAAGTAGGTTTAAATTTATTCTAATATTATTTATAAATTACATGAAAATTATTATGAAAATTAAGTGGACAATATTTATGCCACTTAGATACTGAAAGGTTAATTTATTTAAGGTGTATTTTAATGAAATTGATAATTAAATTAAATCTATAAATATATTAAATTAAGATAATTATTGAAGTTTGGTAAATGGATTACTTACTGCTATTATTAATGATATATCGGTATTGATGAATTAGACCGATTAGATATTAAATTTGAGTTGGAATGTTTATTTATTTGCTATAAGTAATTAATTATTTATTTGGATTAAATGATTAAGACATATAAAGTTAATTATAAATATTTTATTACTGAGTTGGAGACCCAGGAGGGGTCAATTGATTGATAGTAATTGATTTGGGCCGATGGGCTGATTATTAAAAGTGTTTTTATTTTGGAGGTTATATCCTATTTTAGGGGAGGTTCTGTCAAATTTCGGCAAATTCTCAAAATTCGTTTTTTATATTTCTGAGTCAGTATTTGAGTATTATTTTAATAAATCTCGTATGTGGTACATGTATTTCAGATGTATTCCTTACTGTCATCAGGAGAAGCTCCGAAAAGAGCTAACTGGTTAATGGTCGTCAAGTTGTGAGTTGATATATTTAATTTAACTCTGCATTAAGTATGACATGTAAGTATTGATGAATGAATTATATGTATATGTATATAAGCTATCATTATTGCATTAGATTTAGGAACATGGTGTATGTTTATGTCATATTATATGATATTTATGATGATGATGAATAATATTGTATGTATATGTTGACGATGGAAAATAGGGTGATGTGGAATCCACCACTAACATATAAACATCAATGATGTAACGTGACACAACATGATTTATGATGATATTATTATAGAGATTGCCTAGTTCGAGTTGATCTCACCGTGGCCCCTGGACATTGATAAGACAGTATAGGAATGCATGGTTTGAGTTGATCTCACCGTAGCCCTATAGTTGGAATTTAAGAGAGCCAAGGGAGGGGGTCGGCTCTCCATTTACGATAAATAAAAACATAATGAGGTTGGATTCCACAGACATTTTTCATCATGGTTGTTATGTATGTTTGTGGGTGCTTATATGTGATGTGACATTTCATGTAGATTTAATAAATGACCTGCATGTTAAATTAATTTATATCAGCTCATTGAGTCAAACGCTCACCCCTGTTTAAATATTTTTTCAGGTTTCGGGTTGAGTTTACAGAGATTGAGCTTTTAAGTTGAGTATTCCTGCCTTTCATTTCTCAGGCAGTGAAATTATTTTGTTTTATTATGTAATTATTTTATGTTCATTGTGTTAAAATCTATAGAGCTCCGCATTATTATTTTCAATGTCAAATTTATGGTTATATTTTTATTGGTTGTTCTGTTAAGCAGAAACTTAAATTGATATTAAATGCATGATGTTAGTCCTGAATGACTAAGTAATGATGTTAAGTTTTGAATTTCTGTTGTCAATCAGGCTTACTATGAGTTTCGAAAATCTTATACTTTCCCGTTCCCTAATGCCGGTCACATGTCCAATAGGGTCGGGTCGTGACAATCAAAATAAATAAATTCGCTATCATTATCAATACACGATTAAATTAAAAAATTTATAATAATTATTCTATTTTTTTTCACTTATATTTTTATAAGATCACAAATATAAATCATTTTTTTATTTCAAATTATATTTTAACAAGTATAAAATATTATAATCTATGTAAAAATAAATATCAAAATTGGAGTAGAAATTTTTTATGTTAGATGTAGATTGAAAAATAAAATAATAATATATAAAAATATAATTTATTTATTTAAATACCTGAATTAAAATGTTACTAACAAAAAAAATTCCAAGCCTCAAATACTTGAATATTATTAAGAGAAAAATTTTCAAACCCTTTGAATAAGAAAGCTATCGAATGTGTTATGGAAAGAATCATACTGATAACGCGTTATGAAAAATAAATAAAATAAAAATAAAAATAAAAATAAGAACAATAATAAAAATATAAAAGAGAAAATTTTCTATTATCTTTTTTGTATATATTATAAAATAATATGAATTTCTATTTATAAGTTTCATTTTCATCATATGTTATAATATATAAATTCATTATAAATGATATAATAAAATTAAATTTAAATATAAAAATTTATGAGTAGTGAGATAAATAAATAAATATCCATATTTATCAATATATTTATAACAGTCAAAACCTTTTTCTTTTCCCTTGTAACATTTAAAGGATGAAAATTTGTTTTATTATACCTTTACTTGTCTAATAAATTGATTTTATATGAGTTGAAAAATTATTTTATTACACCTATACTTGCCTAATATATTTATTTTATATGAATTTTGTAAAGCAAATAATAATTTTATTTGACCGAATAGAAATTGATAACATTTATTTTATTTACTCAATAAAATTCTCAGAATTAATTTTTTAATTAATTGAGATTATTTTTTTTTTTTGAGCCATGTTCAATTTAAAATTAAAATCATAATCAATAAAAAAATAACAAACTATCTCATCAATCATAATATCATTTAAATATTATTATTGTTAAGTTTCTTTCAATAATAACAATAAAATTAAGATAATAACCGCTCTAAAATAAAATATTAACTTAAATAATTTTATTTTTACTTTTTATATAATTGTTGAAATTTTATTATATTTTTTTATTGGCAATGAAAAACTTGAGATGAATAAATTTTTAAGATTTTATTTTTTTTTTTTTTTGTATATATGAATATTTTTATAAAAAATGGAGGCATAGTTTGAATGATACGGAAATTACAAGTTTTTAATAATGTTTTAAATTTAATTTAATTTAAACATAAATTTTCTTGGAAAGAACCTTTTTTTTTTTTTTTTGAAATGGGAAAGAACTTATTATTCTATATTTAATGCAAATTTGATGATATGGATATTACCATTTTTTTCTAAACCTAAACTATTGATTATTTTGTGTAAAATAAATTATATTATTATTGATTTTCTATTTGACAAGTTCAATTGTATAGCGAAGGTGGATTTATGTGTTGCCAGCGGCGGAGCTGGAGAAGCAAAGAGAATGGGAAAGAAAGAGAAGAAACAGAGGCATAATCAACACAGAAGCAGAGGACCTTCTTTCTATAACACAGAAGAAGAAGATGATGGCTATAGCTACCCACAAGCTTCTTTCTCGGAACAAGACCTAGAACCAGAAGGTGGTTTCGAAAAAGAAGAAGAAGAGGTAGAGGAGGAGAGTAAGGATGCAATAACATCTAGTGACATTCCTTCAAAGTTTCTTCTTTACCAACAATCAGTACAGGTAACGACCCATCAATCAAAAATTTTGTGAATTTCCTGTTTGGTTGCTGAGAAAGTCTTCTTCTTTGTACTTGGTGAATCAAAAAATAAGAACCCATTAGTCAATTTTTTGTTATTGGTTCTGTATGTTGATTGCTAATACAATGCGGGTTATGATTTTTGTATTTTAATTTGCTTTATGAATTTAGAGGAAATAGAAAAATAAGTGGTTTTTTATTCTGTTTTGTAAAGTTTGTAACTTTACGATTGTAATAGTTTTTTCAATTGATTGCAGTCACCCAAAGGGGACATAAGCTATTTGCAGAAGTTCTTTTTAATGTATGTTGGTGGGAGGTTGCCTCTCCATTTCCAGGAAGATTTCTGTGGAACTGCTCTTCTTAGGTGCGATACTTAGCTTTTCTGCTTTATCACTCTCTATCTGGAATAAGGAATTTAACTTCTTTTTTTTATTAGCCAATTCATGTCTTTGAAGGGATAATTGGATCCGTAATGATTATTTCATGCATTTCACTTGCTGCCATCTTGAGATTTGGTGTTCGGCTTTGCTTATGCCACCTGAAACTAAATGCTAGCTGTTTGATTTTGATAAAATACCCAAGACAGTAGTTTCTGTATCTAAAATGAACCTTTCGTGGTCATAATGCTGTGATTACTTTACCAACTTTTTGAAACATTAATTGCTGTCATTATCTTAGCTTCTGATTTAGTAGCATTACAATTATCAAAAGACATCACCATAATCATTTAGAGTGGAAACAAAAAATCCACATAGCTGATCCCAATTAATTTTGGGATTAAGGCTACGTTGAGTTGAGTTAATCTTTAGCTTCTGATAGTAGTTAGGAATTAGGAAAATGGAAAGTATTCTCTTTTGGCTGGTGGCCTCTGTGAATTGCTGCCAAGGTGCTTTATTATTTCATTGCCACTTTGCTGCCTGGCCGAAATTCATAAGACTGTTATGATGCTACTTTTATATATGCTTTTCGAGCTGCTATTTAATTAACCTTCCTAAGTATGTGAATGCTAAACGAAATAAGGTAGGTGAGCCCTGCTGCTTTAGTTTGAGTAGTGACTCTTTAAAGATCCCTGACTGGCTTAGCTTGGGTAAAGGCACAAGTCATGAAGCAGTTTTCAACTTCAATGCGAAATTTACCTTCTAATATTTGAGTCATCTATGTTTTTGACAGTACAGAGTGGCTCCGTAGTGACTCAAGACGGACTGCTGTAGGACTGGATTTGGACCTTGAGGCACTAAATTGGTGCATGGAGAACAACATAAATAAAGTTGGGGCAGATGGATATTCCCGAATATCACTATTTCATGGGAATGTCTTGCAACCTTCTGAGGCCAAACTAGTAAGGTTTGAGCCCCACGAACTGGTAAGTAACATTAAATTGAGTGAGCACAGAGAGAATCCACAGAGTAATGTGATGGAAGCTACTGTCCAAGCAGGCTCGTCCACTTCTACTAGTGATAAGTACCTGAAGAAAAACTTTCCATTACCAGCAAGAGACATTGTTTGTGCTTTTAACTTCAGCTGCTGTTGTCTCCATAAACGAGGAGATCTGGTTTTGTATTTCAAACATGTTCTTGATGCCTTGTCCAAAAAGGGTGGCATATTTGTGATGGATTTATATGGCGGAACATCATCAGAGCGCAGACTAAGGCTCCAAAGAAGATTCCCAAATTTCACAGTATATTATTTCTGCTCTAAATGCCATGACAAATTACCGTATTAGTGTGTGTGCGCGCGTGTGGAGGGGGAGATTAACAAGTACATATTTGGCATGCATCATTTTTTATCCTCTAGGCAGATTCTGGTTTAGGGGACAAAAAAAATCCTAGAGTAGCGAATCTATGAAAATTAATGCTATAAACATTTTTATTGGAAATGGACAGTGGATCTATGGATATAGAAATCTCTATAGACATAACTATTGTCATAGCCAGATTTTTGCTTTTTTTGCAATATTCAAAACTGCCTGATGATCACATTAATGGTTTTCTGACAATTAGGCTAGCTTGAATTTGAAAATTTGAAAGCCTCCTATACCTTGTTATGAATCCCAATATTTATATTTGTGAGCATAAGTATGACTCTTTGTCAAATATTAATTGTATTTTTGGAATTTCCATATATTATGGATTCGTAGTTAGTATTTGATTTCCTTTTTGATTTTTTTTTTGGTTTAAAATGTGCTCTAGGATATCTTAAGTGAAAATTGAAATCCTTGTTTGTTCCTGTAGCTAACTTCTGTAAATAATGATTCAGAAGTGCAAAGATGCCTCATATTTTTCCCTGATGATTATAATTCAGTTACTTCTTCCACGTATAATTTCCTTCATTAACTGTAGAACTTTTCAATCAAATGACAGTATATTTGGGAGCAAGCTGAATTTGACATAATTGAGCGCACAACAAGGATTAGCCTCCACTTTCATCTTCAGAAGCAGCAGAAAAAAATTCGCCATGCATTTTCGTACAGCTGGAGGCTGTAAGTCTCTCTGTGTCTCTGTGTTTTTATTAGTATTCAGCTTAGTGTATTTCTTGATATTCACATCAATTTGTTTGGATATAACAAGTGTGCTCATTTGTCCAGGTGGTCATTGCCAGAGATAAAAGACTGCTTAGAAGAGGCTGGATTTCTAACCATCCACTTTTGGCTTCGGCAGATGCCAGACAGTGAAGGAAACAGGACCACAGAAGGATTTGGTGTTGGTCGAGACATAAAGTACGAGGAAGTCAGAAATTTTGAACAAGAAGATTCTTGGAATGCATATGTTGTAGCTGTTGCAAACTAAAATCATGACTTCATCTTCTTAATCTTGTTATTATGCTGTATAAATAGCTTCTCTCAGCTAAAGATTTGGAATGATCCCAGTAACTAGATCTAGAGGGCTGTTTTCTTCCTTCATGGACAATTTGCAATTCAATTTTCTGAATGATTTTTTTTTTTTTAGTGTTTGAACCTATTTAAAATAAATACGAAATTTTATTTTAAAATTAAAAAAAGTTAAATAATTTTTCTGAGTGTTTAAATAATTAAATAATTTTTTGAGTGTTTGCACAGTTAATTTAAAACGGTGTTTTAAAATTTTTTAAAAAATAAATAAACATAATAATCTCTGTTAAAACTATGTATGCAACTCTTTGGGAGGGTTCTATCAGAAACTTTCTATTTTTTTGGCAAATCAATGCTTGAATTACAACTACTTTAAATTCAATACTTCCATTTCGCAGCAGGAAAGACTACTGGCAAGCTCAAGAGGCTTTTATTTCAACGGCTGAAAAAAGCGAGAGAGTTCAAGATCAGGTGGGACCACCAAAATGCTTAATCCAAAAGAAGGGTCCTACGGTTGATCAAGACCGTTAATTCACATCCTCTAATTTCTAATTTTCTTTTATAAAAAGGGTCCAAATTGGCGTGTTCTTTGTTATCTTTTAAACCTTTGACGTAGCTTAAACGCCTTCCAGAAGATTTATTATTATTATTACTATTTTTTTATAGTCTCCTTTCTAAAAAAAAAACCTCTTTTATTTAACGCGTTCACTAGAGAGAGAGAGGGAGAGGGACAGCATTTGTTTGGTAGAAAAGAAAAGAAAAGAAAGCAAAATTTTAAAAAGAAAGAGAGAAGGGGGGTGGAATCTTCCGAGTCCAACAGGAAACCTCCTTCCCTTCTCTCTCATTATTATCATTTGTTCTTTACTTCTTTCTGTTTATATATTTAAATTTTCTCTCTACTTTTGATTCCATTTTCCATTATTTTGGATTTCTTTTCTTTTCTTTCCCTCTTTCCCCCGAACACAAATCAAAATCTAAAGATTCTTTTCTTTTCTTTTCCTTTACTTTCTTTTCTCGTCCTTTTATTTGTCTACCACCTTCACATCACAAACACACCGATAAATTTTTCAAAAACTTTCATTTCTCCATTTTTTTAAATCTTCATCATCATTCATCAGCACATCTCAAATCAGGTAAGATAATATTTGTTTTGCCCAATTGAGTAAAAAATTTAAACTTTCTAATTTTACTTATTAGATTTGAGTTTAAAAATCAGAAATTTCTGTGATTTTGAAGATAATTTTGTCATTTTGTTGGATTAGATTTGAAGAAAGAAAAATGGCGGAAGAGCACAGATGCCCAGCACCGCGTCTCTGTGTCAACAACTGTGGATTTTTTGGAAGCCCGGCGACTCAAAATCTCTGTTCGAAATGTTACCGTGATCTCCAACTCATAGAGCAACAATCCTCCAATGCTAAGCTTGTCTTGAATCAAACCTTAACCTCCAGTTCCTCGCCGTCGTCTTCTTACTCCTCTTCCTCCTCGTCAACCGCTTCTGCTTCTGTTTCTATTTCATCTCCGGTGACCATTGATCTGCCTCCTGTTATCAGTAATCAGCTATCGGCAGCGAAGACGGTAGAAAATAAGGAGAAGACGACACCGATTGTACGGCCGAACAGGTGTTTGACGTGCAGGAAGCGCGTGGGGATCACGGGATTTAAGTGCAGGTGTGAGATGGTGTTTTGCGGGACGCATAGGTACCCAGAACAGCATGGTTGTACCTTTGATTTTAAGGCTATGGGCAAGGAGCAAATTGCTAAAGCCAATCCTCTTGTCAAGGCAGAGAAGCTCGAAAAGATTTGATTTTTTTTTCGGGATTTCTGTTTTTCTCTGTGAGATTTGGAATTTAGAACATGGAATCCGGCCGGCTGGCCGTTGGTGAAACCGCCGTCCTGGTGTTTGGTTGTTGGATATAATTACGTGGTATATGTAAATTCAATGGTAATTTTAATGAAAAATTATTAGCTATGATATAATTAGGGATCTTTATTTTAATCATCATGTCTCTATCTTAATTATGTATGAATTTATTTTAATATAAATATATTTTTATTTAGGTAAAATATTATTTAATTTTTGAGATTTAATGAAATTAATATTTAAATTTTAATATTTTTAAAAAATAACTGTAGAGTTTTTTATATTTGATTTTATCATGATAATTTATTATTTTATCTATTTAGTAATTAATTATAGTTAAAAAAATAAAAATATCTTTTATTTTTCATTAATTTTTTTTTCATACCATTTCATTAATATTTATCTCAAATTTTTTTTTTTATTTTTTTTCACAATCAAATTTTTCATTTTTCACACAATTTTATTAATTACAATACATATATATAAATTTTATTTTTTTTTAATTTTAACAAATTTAAAATTTACTTAATTAATTAACTACAAAAAAAAAAAAGAAAAAACATTACATGATAAAGAAAAAATAAAAAAATATATGAATATAAAAGAAAATAAGAAAAAATGAAACAAATGAAAAGAAAATAAATAAAAATAAAAAATAAAAATATAAAAAATATAAAAATTAAATATGAGGGTATTTTAGAAAAATAATATATTTTAATTTATTTATTATTATTATTTTTTAATTTTTTAAAAAAAATAAAAAAAAAACGACAGAATAATCAATTGTTATGATAGAACCAAACGTAATGGATCAAACAGCTACTTTTTAAAATATAAGAATTCAAGTGTTAATTTTATTAAATCTCAGGAATTAAATAATATTTTTTTATTTTTATTTTAAAGATAAAATATTATTTCATTCTTGATATTTAATAAAATTAATATTTGAATTTTTATATTTTTAGATAGTAGTTATTAAGTTTCTGAAATTTCATTTCGTCACAATAATTAATTTTTTTTAAATTTTTTTTAATTTTTTATTAAAAAATTAAAAATTAAATAAAAAATAAATTATTTTTTCAAAATACTCTTATTTTCAACCTTTATATTTTTTTTCCTTTATATTTTTCATTTCTTCCATTTTCTTTCTATTTTCTTTTATAAAAAATTCATATTCAAATATTTTCTTTTTTTTTTTCTTTATTCCTTGATGTTTTTTCTTTTCTTTTTTTTTTCTTTTTTGTGCTTAATTAATAAATTAATTAATCGTGTAAATTTTGAATTTATTGAAATTAAAAGAAATAAAATTTATCTGTGGATATTATGATTAGTGAAATTATGTTGAGAAATGAGAGTTTGATTGTAGAGAAAAATGAAGAAAATTTGAGATAAATTTTAATAGAATGATATGAAAAAAAAATGAAAAATTAGGGATATTTTCTTTTTTTTTTTAATGATATTTAATGGTCAAATAGATAAAAAAAACTAATTGTTGTGACGGAATTAAATGTAAGAGATTCAACAATTACTTTTTGAAAATACAGAAATTTAAGTGTTAATTTCGCTAAATCTGAGAGATTAAATAATATTTTATTTTTATTTTAATTAAATATAAAAATTTATTTTTATGTGAATGTATTTTTATTTTAATTAAATATAAATTTATTTTTATGCGAATAATTTTAATTATTTTTTATTTTTAAAATATTATATATTGTATTTGTTTAAGTTTTTTAATTATAAATATTTAATTTAATGTTTGTGGTTGGTGGACGTGGTAATGTAAATTTATTATGCTTTGAATTTTTAAGCATAAGATAAGGAAATACATGATCATTATTCTTTCTTCAGGCTAATTTGAGAAATTCTTAGTATTTTTCATAAATTATCAGGAATATTAAAAAATGGAATATATCTATAAGCTATCTATATGTCATTATTAATTTTTTATATTTTTTAAATTAAACATCTATTATAATTAGGTTGTATTTGAGGTGGTCAAAAATCTAAATCATATTATACTTGCATTTTAATATACGAATATAGAGGATATAATAGTGAAGATAATAGTGAAGATGAGGATACACAGAGGATATAATTAATTAATATAGCAAATTATTGGTAAAGACTAGACAATAAAGAAATGGAGATGCAAAAGTGTGGAAAAAATTTAACTACATGTTCTATATATATTAAGTTTAATAGAAAAATTATATTTACATGCAAAAAGAATATTAATATCTTAGTGGATGTTTGATAAAAAATTTTAATATAACTATTAATTTTTTTTATTTTTAATAACCGCATCATGCTTATTTAATTATTAATAGTTATTAGATATTAAGTAATTAAATAATTGATATTTATGAAAATTTCAATTTAAATTTTTTTAAAAGTTCATATTTATTTAAATAAAAAGACGTAAATTATATTTTAAAATAATATTTAAATTAAAAAATTAAATATTAATATTTATTTTTAATGATGATTAAACATATTAATAGCTAATAATTATTAATAATTTTTTCAAACATTTATAACAATCAATAATAAGATAACAATCATCAGCTATTAGCCAATAGCTAACAACTAACCACTATAATCACTAGTTATCAACTATCAATCACCGGCTATTAGAAATAACTAAAAGCTGTTAGAATCAATTAAACCAAACAGTATTGATAACAAAAATTTAAAATACCAATCAATAAATAATTGGATATATGAAAAGATAGTTAAACTAAGAATAACTAAAAAATTTTCCAAAAATATTACTAAGAATCACTTGCTCTTAGCCCCCAGAACTAAGAGAGTCCAATCTGAGAGAAACCCTAATTAATATCATCAAAATTTTAAACTCTGAGGAAAACAATGTAAATATCAAATTATATTTAGATTCATTCATTGAGATTTAAAATAAAAATATTATTAATAACTATAGTTTTTTACTGAAAATATACATATAGATATTTAATTTTACTATTATACTATACCTTTTATCATTCAAATAGCAATATGTAAGTTAAAATGTCTATTAATTGTCTTAGATGATACTCTTGATAAAGAATATTGTGCTGACTTATTGATTTTGATTGATCATAATTGATAATAATAATTAAATTGATATAAATAATTATTGTTTCACATGGATGCATTGCAATTCTTGACCTAGTAGATGTCTAACACAAGGCAAGAACTGAGTACATTCATAAAAAATATAGACTTTATTAGTGACGCAGCGGAATATCAATTGAAAATCAAAACATTATTACAATTCGTTGATTCGTATATGAATACCGGAAAACAATCTTCTATAACATGTTGATTTTAGAAATATCAGAAAATAGACATCAAAATTCGTTGATTCAAAAGAATAACGAAAATTGGAAGAAATAACTTTCAAAAAGAAATGTTATTTTTAATTCAAATCTAAAAACTCCTCCAACTCTAAGGATTACATATCTATATATAGGAAATAACTTTCAGAAAATTCTAAAATATAATATGATAATTTATTTTCAAAAGGAAACAAATCACTAAATTTACATAAATAAGAAAATAAAATAAAATTAACTTAAATAGAGAAACAAATCAAAACTAATATAATACCTTAAATAACGTCTAAAACTAAGTTTCCTATTAAAAGTAATTAAGAAAAATAAAAATACCAAAAATATATAAATACAAATATGAAAACCACCAAAGCTTGTTGATCTCCATCATTCTCTCTTAAGTAAAGAAAATTCGTCATCGAATTTGCAGTAATATTATCTTCAAAAGAATCCTTAGGTAAAAGAATTTTATATTGAAAATATATGGTCGTAAAATACTCATAAAGTATGTGAAACTTTTCAATTTTCCTTATAATTCTCATCCAATCTGTTCAATAACTTTGGATATAAGTTTCAATTAAAATTTTTTTGATAAATTGAGAATCAGATACAGTAGAAAGATTAATGAAAAATGGATCTTCATAATAATATTTTTTTTCTTGTGAAATTGTGTTATGATCTGTTGCGATTCATCGATATTATTATAATTCTCAATAAATTATGAAACTATTGTTGTAGATAATAATATTTCTTCATCGGGATAATCATCAAATACTGGAGGTAAATCCCAATTGACATTTGACATTATTTCTGAAGCATAAAGATTAAATATTTGATCTCTTAAAGGCTCAATTACCCATTGAATTAACTGATCTTTCACTTGTATCATACGTTCCTCCATATGGTTCATAATACATTACTCCATTTGAGCTGTTGTGTCACGATTATAGACCTACTTTATAGGTACAGCCTGACATCCTCTCCATGATAGCATGGCTTTTCAAAGAACGAACGCAAATTCTGATACCAACTGACGCAGCGGAATATCAATGGGAAATCAGAACACTATTACAATCCGTTGATTCGAGCACGAATATTGAAAAATAATAACCTGTTGATTTTAGAAATATCAGAAAATATGCATCAAAATTCGTTGATTCAAAAGATTATAAAAAATTGAAAAAAATAACTTTTAAATAGAAATGTTATTTTTAATTCAAATTTAAAAACTCCCCCAACTCTAAGGGTTACATAACTATATATAGGAAATAATTTTCAGAAAACCTTAAAATATAATATAGTAATTTATTTCCAAAAGGAAACAAATCACTAGATTTACATAAATAAGGAAATAAAACAAAACTAACTTAAATAGAGAAACAATCAAAACTAATATAATATTTTAAATAACGCTTAAAACTAAATTTTTTATTAAAAGTAATTAAGAAAAATAAAAATATCAAAAATATACAAATATAAATATGAAAAATACCAAATCTTGTTGATTTCCATCAATTAATGAGGACATATATATATATATATATATATATATTAAAAAAATCAAATCTAATCTAAAAATTAAGTATTGAATGATGAGAACCCAGATATTATATTAAATTTTAATATCATTCATTATACCATTATATTACACATTAATATTATTTGTTATATTTCTGTAAAAAAGTACTTGCTAATTAAGTGTAAACAATAATACAATGGCTGCATACCTGACAAAACTAAAGTTAATTCTAATATTATGTAAAAAATTTCAAATTTAATCCAAAAATTTAAATTATTGAATGATGAAATTTAAATATTATATTAAATCTTAATACTATTTATTATATAATCAAATTTAACTGTATATAATCAAATTTAACTGTGTTACAATAATTTACTCTTAAAAATAACCTACAAAATCCTTTAATTTTTAAAACCTCAATTTCAAAATTTTTATGATTAAATCAATGCTTGATTATTAAATTTATTGGTAGGTTGAATTGAATATTAAGTAATATTTTACCTTGAATAAAGGGTTTTGTTTTCATATATTTATTAAAAACCTATCTAAGCAATTGACAAACCCTGAAGCAATTGCATATCACTTTGTATATTATTGTGGGTAGAAGTGTAGAAGAAGAATATCTTTCAATTTCATATATTATTATATACTTTTTTAGAGTATCACTTCACGAATCAGCTTGGAGATAATAATTAATTATTTATAATTTCATGGAGTTTGAAATGACAGAACTTAATTAATTGTTATCAAAAGTTTATTTTTTAAGTATTTGTTATGTAATGTGTTCATGGGGAAAATACGTATCACCAACTGCTTGTCTTACCAAATCAAGATGCATGCATGGTTCAATTATTTGCATCTTGAGACTTCTCTTGTTTAAAGATTAATCTAAACTCCTAACCTTTATTTGTTAAGGTACTCAGCAGGGACGGTTTGAGGTTAGATTCAAGTGGGCATGTACCGTCTAATAAAAAAAAATTATAAATTTATGAAAATTTTTTTATTTAATTTATTAAAATTTATTTTTTTTTATATAATCTCGATCCACTCATAATTAATTTCTTAAAAATTTTTATATTTATATAAAAAAATTTTAATTTTCGATTTATCTAAAATTAATTTTCTGATTTTATCCTTAATATTATATTTTAGGTTAATAAGTGAATTATTGATCCATAGCAAACTATAAAAGGGAGAAGATGTCTTAAAATAAATATTTATTATAATTTAAATTTCACTAATAATAAAATTTATTTTTTATAAATCAAGGCTTAATTTTTTTATTTTTTTATTTTTTATGTGTGTGTATATAAAGAGATTCTGAATATAAAATTGAATATATACATTATAATAAAATAGAGAAATAAAAAAAGTAATTTTAAATTAATCTGGAGGAGAGAATATAATATAATTTAGGTGATTATAATTATAAAAAGATATAATTTAAAATTATTTGAAATAAAAATAAAATATTTTATATAATTAATTTTAATTAATTTTGAGATTAAAATTAAGTTATGTATATACCCATCATAATAATAGAATGAAAATATTAGAAGCACACTTGAAAGAAGTTTCAATGAATGTGTAAAAGAAACAAAAGTGAATTAAACTTTGATTATTATATTGACAAATGTCATTTGATAGTAATTGCTTAGCAAAAAATAGTGAAAGCAACAAGGCAGGCCTTAACAAGAAGTGTGAAACACAATTAAAACTATTTTTTTTATTAAAATTATTCTCTCTCCATCAAAATAAATATCATAATTATAAAATATATAAATATTAATTTTTTTTAAACTATTTAAATAATTACACTTTTCTAATTAAATATAATCATATATTTTATTATTTTAATATTTCTCTTAATTAAATATAATTATCTCCTTATTTTTTAACAGATTATAAATATTTTTATTTTTTTAAATTTATATTAATTATATAAAATTAAATATATAAGAGTACTATTAAAATATTAAGATAAAATATTATTTAAATTAAAAAAATAAAATAATTAAATTATAATATATTAAAAAAATTAACACATTTATTTTTGGAAGAATAAAATATTATTTTAGGATATATGCACACAAGCCTATTGTAAAGTTTACAATGTTTAGCTGTAAATATAAAATCATCTAGATTGACTTCTTTTTCTTAGATCATAGGAAAGTTGTTGTTTTTTTTTTTCTTTTTTTAAATTAATTAACTTCTTCCACAATTAAATTATGCTTTAAAAAATATTTTAGAGAGTTAAATTTATTTTCTATTTAAATGAATTCATTAAAATTTTATATTTTTATTTATTTTTTATTATAGAAAATTTCGATCATAGAAGAAGCTTAATGAAAATGCTTTTAGATTTTATTATTATTATTAATGATAAAAAATTTAAATTTAAATCTATTATTTAATCAAAACATACATTTAAAAACATGAAATAACTTTAGTTTTTAATTAAAATAATCTTCTAAGAAATGGGTTAAATATGGATAATTAAATCCATGATTGTTGATTCCAAAGTTAGGATGACTTTCAGGTTTAAGTCTTTGGGGAAGATGGTGCCTAATACAATTATACCCCACCATATATTATAAAAATATTAATTTGTCATCACTAATTTTACAAGAAGGTCTTGGATTGTAATAATCATCCATTCTCCTTTACCTAATAAACTCCAGTCATTGCCAAGTCAATTGGCCCCCAATGAAAACTAAAAAACAAAGTATAATCATCATATGCATCATGCATCTAATAGTATTTAGGGATAATTATACAAAAAAAGGTGTTACAATAAAACCTTATAATTTTAATTTTTTTAAAGGAAATGGAATAGTGGGGGTTGATTTTTTTAAAATTAAAATTTAAAGTATTAATTTATAAATTTTAATCATATTATTAGACCATAATAAAATTACAAATCAAATAATTAATTTTGGTTAATTCAAATTAATGTTTATAATACCATCATCCCTAGATACTATCAAAGAATCATCCAGTTGAGATATCCTATTTAGCATATATAGAGAGTTTTTGAATGTCCTTAAAATATACATTAAATTCTGTTTTAAAATTTAAAAAACGTTAAATAGATTTTTGGAGTGTTTGACAGATTAATTCAAAATGCCGTTTTGAAATTTAAAAATATAAAAAAATTTAAACTAAGCATGCTAGTTTATTTTGAAATGACGTTTTTAAAATTTTATTTTTTAAAATTCTGATTTTTAAAATTGAGTTTTCACCCAAACACTCCCATAATTGGCTTGACTCTATCCATTCTTAGGCTACATTTGGGACACAAAATTATTTTAAAATTGAGATTTGAAATTATAATTAAAGAATTTAATTTTAATTTTAATGTTTAAACGTTTATTTAAAATTTTAATTCATAATTTTAAGAAATTATAATATAATTAAATAAATATTTTAATAATTCTTAATATATCTTAACAATTATAATCTCATTATCAACACCATCTTTAACACTACGACAACCACTATTTTAATTCATTACTGTTGTCGTTACTGTCACCACCATAATCACCAACTTTTAAAAATTTTTAATTTATAAATGTAATTTTTTAAATGATTCAAAAGTTAAAATTATAATTATAACTCAATTCTAATTCTAGCATATTAAACCTCTTCATAAAAAGCTCAAAATTTGTACAAATTTTAAATATGTCAAAAGATAAAAAGAATCTCAAAATTCTATATTGTTTTAGCAATTTGACTTAAAAAAGAAGAAGACTATTTTAAGATTTTAATGCAAGTTTTATTTTTTTTTAAAATCTCTAAAACTAACTAATTTCAGAAAATTTAATACTTCTACAATTTTAAGGGTGTTTGACGTCCCGATTGAAAAATGAAGAATTAATAAATTTAAAATTTTATTATGAATCAGACTCAAAATAAATTGAAAAAAATATTTTGATTGTTTGGATTTAATTGAGATTTTAATATTAGGATAAACAATTATATTTTTTTAATGTTTAAATAAAATAGATGATTAAAATATAAAAAGATTAAAAAGTGCATCAAACTAATAAAATAAAAATTATTATCCTTCCTTAAATTATAATAATTAATCACTCTAATTAAAATCCTAAACATGTACAAAAATAAATTGATTTATATTAAAAATTTATTTTAATAGCCTAAAGAATTAAGTCTAAAGAAATATAACTGTTTATAAAAAAATATAATTATATTCAATCGATTGGAAAACAAAAATAAACCAAACTTTAATTTGAGAATTTATCAAATCAGAAGTCAAAATTTTAAAAAATGCAAATGAACAAACATAAAAAAAAAAAAGAGGAACAAAAGATTAGAAAAGGAAGAAGAAAAAAAATATCTAGAAAATAAAAAAAAAATGAAATTAGAAAACATAAATTATCAAACAATTTAACACCGTTTGAAGAAATTATAGTGAAAAATAATTATGTTTTAATGAATTCAGAAAATAAAAATAAATCAGACTAATTTGAGAACCTATAAAATAAAAAAAAAACAAATAAAAAAGAAAAAAAAAGAAAAGCAAAGAAAGAAGAAAAATGGTGGATATTTACATCTAAAATAATTTCAAATATAACAATCTAAAAGTGTGTTTTCAAAAGCTAATAAAAGCAGCTACGATATTTCTACGATTTAAATCTAAAATATCGCTAATTATATTGTTATGTTTTTAATTTTCACGACACGTATTTTTAAGTGAATAAACACACGATTGACTGTTTGTGTAGTGCAAACAAACACCCCCTTATAATCGCTTTTTAGATCCCACCAAAATTCTTATCAGCCCCTTTCCAATCACTGGATAAAATCCCACCAATACCTGCCTGCCCTGAATCAACATACTATCATATATATATATATTTTATTAATATATGAAATAATCTTTGGTCCATTTGCCTTCCTTTCCTCATCATCCACAAAACCCCATTTTTTATTTTCTTTATAAATATTAGAGTTTAAGTCATGAAATTCCCATTTCTTTCCCAAACCTCTCATCAAAATTTCATTCCCATTTGCAATTCTTATTTCACTTTCTTGTAGTACTTCAACACTTCTCCATTTTCTTGTTGCTTTTTACACCTCAAGATTTGGGTACCCAAAAAAAAAAAAAATATATATATATATATATATTATTGTTAGAAGTTTTCTTGATTTGTTAGAAGTATTCTAGTCGATTACAATTCTTGTTCTTGAAAAATGTATATTTCCCACAAACTTACCAATCATTACATTCATGTCTTTTAGTTCACTTTCTTCTTGTTTCGGATGCCACCAATTATTGAATGTGAAAATGATCTGATACAAATATTTCCAAGATCCGTACAATCTATTTCCGCCGGCAGTGGTGGTGGTGGTGGGCGGATTTAGAAATACCCATTAACCGGTCTGCCGATTTCATTGCGCCAATGAAAAGGTCAGTCCGTCCACTTTTTAGTATTCTATTGTTGATTGCCTTTGCTATTACCCTCAGTTGCCGGATCCTAATCCGTCGTCCCAACGGTGGCGGTGGATTCTTTAGCTCAGTTGAACTAGAAACCAATGTAATAGTTCACCCACCAGTCCCAGTTTTCAACTCTACACTGCTAAAATATGCAGCTATTGATATAGGTGAAGCTCAAGCAAAGCAAGAAATAGAGCAATTATTGGAAGGTAATTTTGCTAGTCAAGGAAGGTATAGGACTTTTGCTTCTTGGCGAAGGTTCAATCACCATGATGTTAGAGCTAGCTCATCCAGGGGCATACCTGTAATGCTTAGGTCACCTCAATTCTATAGGTATTGGTTAGATTTTAGAAAGGTATTGCATGATTGGGCTAGAAACAAGAGGTATCAACCTGATATAATGAATGAATTGGTAGGTCTTATCAAGAATCCTATTGATAGGAATAGTGGATTTATGGGTTCAAACAAGAAGTATACTTCTTGTGCTGTAGTTGGGAATAGTGGGATTCTGTTGCAAAAAGATTATGGGAAGTTGATTGATGGGCATGAGATGGTAATTCGATTGAACAATGCAAGAACAGGGAGATATGAGCAACATGTTGGGTCCAAAACTAATATTTCTTTTGTAAATAGCAACATATTGCATCTTTGTGCAAGAAGGCAAGGATGTTTTTGTCATCCATATGGGGTTAATGTCCCCATGGTTATGTATATTTGTCAACCAGTGCATTTCTTGGATTATACCATTTGCAATTCGAGTCAGAAGGCACCTTTGATTGTCACTGATCCAAGCTTTGATATGTTGTGTGCAAGGATTGTGAAATACTATTCCTTGAAACGGTTTGAAAAGGAGACAGGGAAGTCATTGGATGAATGGAGCTCTGCACATGATGGTGCCATGTTTCATTACTCTTCTGGTTTTCAAGCTGTAATGCTCACTGTGGGGATTTGTGACAAAGTTAGCATATTTGGCTTTGGAAAATCAGCTTTGTCGAAGCACCATTATCATACCAATCAAAAGGGTGAACTTAAGTTACATGATTATGAAGCTGAATATGATATTTATCATGATTTGATGAACATTCCACAGGTAATACCATTCATTTCAGACAAGTTCAAGTTTCCTTCCGTGGTAATTTATCACTAAATTTTGTACAGTTGGATTGAATCTTTTGTTTTTGTGAAATTGGAATTTGTTTTCGAGCTTTAAGTCTTTGTATTGCTGTAATTGTAATCACTTCCACAAGACATTCAAAAGGAATAGTTGTTGAAGATCTCTGTTTCATTTTCTGACCTTGTACCATCCAAGGTAGCTTAGGCCTTAGGGTGATATCAAATGTAATGTTGGCTAGAATATGATTTCAAGATTTGGGTTCTAATTTGCTTTTATTGTTTTGAATATGCCTTTTATTAAGTCTTCAAATTCTAGTGTATAAACTTATTACTGCCCTTTCCATAGCTTAGATATGCTTCTTTGGAGTCTTGCAGCATTGGCAAATGGGAATAATATTACACTTCAAACTCATTTGAAGTTTCCCAGTGAGGCAAAACCCCTCCCGCCGACACTTAGAAAAACAGTTGTTGTATCATAACTGATGAATCTTAAGGTTTATTGAAATTGGCTTATCAATTTATACCTATTCTATCAGTTTGTGATATGAAATTGCTGAGGAATTGATTTTTTTTTTTAATTTATGGTATTGTTTTTTATGATGCCAGAATTTAGGACTTAATGCTGCTATTTTCTTGAACCACGAGAGTGATGTTTTGTAGCTTGAACTCACCTTCATTAGTTCTTCCAAAACTATCGTAGTTGCATAGGCAGGCATGTTTTTATAGAGTTCTGTATCATATTTTTTTAAGTTGATCAATATTGACTACTCAAAGTGAAATATCGCAAGAGATCTTCTAATGTCAGTTTTAGCAACTTGTTTGGTATACAATTTGTACTGAGTAGAGATATTCTCTCTGTTGCTTTGATTATGTGAGCTTCAATTCTGATATATTGGCTTGGTGTAATATATTTCTCAATTCAATGCCTTGTTAATGCAAACAAGCAGCCATTATATAAAATTTGGGGAGAAGTTTTGGTAACCACGAGAAACTAGTATAAAGCAAACCTATATTATAAGTTCTGCTTTAGATATTCAAGGTTGGAAATTTGTCCTAGTTTTATAAAGAAACTTGAACTAAATTCCTCGGTTTACCAAAAATTCGAACTTCTTAGTCGAACATTCATGGATGCAAATTGTTCCATTGCCTTGTGCGCTACTTTTTTTTGGACATTCAACTTTTTTTAAAATCTGTTAAACAGCATGTCATTTTCAAGTTTTTCTTTAGATGAAAGGAGAACAGTTATTTTGGATTTTCCATTTGGAGCAATTGCATTCTTTTTAGGTGTCACTCAAGTCAGCTACTGTAGGCACATGATCACGTAAAAAAGGAAGTGGCGCACACAAGTTTTTTCTCCTCTCCTCTTTCTACATGCGTCTTTTGTTGTCAAATGATCCTTCCATTTATAATATTTCCATTGTCTCTTTGATTGTATCTGACGCACAAAAAAAATAAGAAAACAAAATGCTAGGCGAACTCCATCAAAGCTAAAGCATAGCTTAGTGTCTTGGTGATGATTATTTACAACAAAATCCATCCACCAACATTTTCTTATAGAGCTTTACATTAGGACCTTAAAGCATCATCCTATACCCATTTAGCCCCATGCAAAAGAGAATCACCAAAAGAGAAAAAAAGATGGCTTTTTAAAGCTCGTTTATTCAAACTTGCGGTTCTGTATTGTCCATCACCACATCTTTCTCCTCATACTTAACTCCTACGAGGAACCTTATTCTTGTCTGCAATTCGGAACGAAAAGTGAGACCCTGAATGTAAGGAACTGCTATGGAAAAAGGAAGAAGAAGTGAATTACATTAGTACCTGTTTTGGATCATAGACAGCATACTCGTATTCCTAGGGGGCTATCTTTATGCTCTGATGGCTTCAAGCAGCCGCAAGGAACCTTGATGTCATCTTCTCACATGAAGCGTTCTGATTCATCTGTTTTCTGCCTCCTCAATCCTTTCACTCCAATCTTTTTCTCTTCTAATGATTTGGTATCCTGAGGCATTTAGCTGGCAGGTTTTCAGCATTGATTGATTGTTAAAATGAATTTAAATTTAGGCTTGGAAACCAACAAACCTCCGGCGGGCTTGAAACCTGACTTGATCTCCAACAGAAACAACAGCCAGAACCAAGAACCCTTCTGGCCTATCTACAGCAGTAAAACCATACCTAGCAGCTTCTGCAGCAGCATCAGAACAAACAATTGCCTTGCCATACTGTAAGCAAGACCAGTTCATTATAGACCACATTAAATAACTTAGTAAATAATAATAATAACCAAAAAATAAAAATATCATGTTATGCACTCCAAAACTAATAACCAGGCACGGGAAGAGAAGATGCAGCTGGCAAGAACCCCTTTTGCAAATGCCTAAACAAGTTCGAACTTCGAGTACCTGACAGAAAATAATAAAAAAGCAATGAAGTTCGTCTTCAATCAAAAGAAAGAAAAGATTAGCCTAATGTATTAGGTTTGAAAATCTCACCACACCACAACAGGACTTTGTTTGGCAACTAATTTATTTCATCCAAAGCAGGACAGGCACTTGGTTCAACAGCAAAAATATTCTCAACTGACACTCCGTAATCCTAAAATGGAACAAAGCGAACACATTATAAATAAATTTTTTACAGGATATGCATAACAAATTGCAGAAAACACTTCATAAGATTGAATACAATCACAATACCTCCAACTTTGATCGGTTTGTAAGTTTTCTCCAGGTACTTGACAATCATTTTGTAGTCATCAGAATCCCTCTCTATTGGAGAGATTGAGCAGCCTAATTTGTTGTATCGATCAGATAATGTATCATCAAGGGTTGAGCCAGACATATCTTCTACAAGATGTGAGGCCACAGTTATGTCCCGGACAGTCTCAAATGCTGCTGCAACCTACAAAATAAATCCATGATTACTAGTATTATTTGATGAACAATTGCAGTAATAATGTACACTTTATAAAAGGCCTATCTTGGGTTACATTATCTGCAAGTTCATCATAGTCCTTGAGGATCAGAGGCCTAGTAGAGTGCGTAAGAGTGAACCATCTCTGGCTATAATCTGACCAAACCGCCTCTGCCTTCTGTCCGATCCCTTTAATTGATTTCACCGCTTCCACAAACTGAAGTAGGACCACCTCACCTGAATGTGATTACTTTGTTATATATGTGAGAGAAATGGTGAGTGTGGAGCAGCTGGAAGACGGAGAGAGAGAGAGATGGGAAGTGGGTAGTTCTCACATCTTTTCAAGTGAATATTGGAAAGCATCCCCATTGGTAGTTCAGGGGGGTCTAAACCCATCTCCATTAGGGCATACCTGTGTGCAAATAGACCTTAAGGCTCCTATATTGGAAGTAATTGCGCAGAAAATGGGGATGAACGACTATACCTATAAATCTCCTGGCAGCACAAAATCTTCATAAAATTTGCAACTTTGGATTCAAGTTTGCAATTTTCAGCTGCAGCTCCTAGCTGACTAAAACCAAGTCCTCCTTGTCTCACATCAATTCCATCATCCTATCCATATAAACAAACACCACCATCTAAACTAGTCTAGGAAACACAGCATGTAAACTTCAAAATCAAGCCAATGAGAGAGACAAAAGCATACCATATCAATAGGATAAAATTTTAATCTCTTCTTTTCAAATCTTCTCTCTCTTTCCCACTGCTCAAATTCGTTTCCAGTAATTTCTTCAAAGAGCCTCACGAACTCCTTGACAGCATTATCCACATTTTCCCACTCTTCAAGCCTCTCCTCCGCATTCGGATCATCCCCTACTCTCCCTTTCTTGTAGTATAGATGCAAATTGCTTCCTGGTACTGTGATCAGTTGCATTATACAATAGCTACACACAGTAAACACAAAATGTAAAAAACAAAAACATGTATAAATTTCAATTAAAAGAAGCATATTGCTAAAAGGATTCTTCCATATTTACTTATCTATCTCTCTTCCCATGTCACAAAGGGAGAAGGCGCAGTTATACAATATACCATCTTTCTCAAATATCTTCCCGCCTCGTTCCTGCAATTTACTATCCTTGTGAACTCCTCTTTTGCCATAAAGTTTGAGCTGCAGTCACAGATAATTAAGTTATTGTGATTAAAAATGGCAAGATGATGTTTTCTTGAGAGTTGAGACTGAATTTAGAAAGAGTTATATACTTCTGCTGAAATCAACTGGAGAGCTTCTTCACTCGGGTCTTGTTTATCCCATGGAATTCCTTTGCCATCCACAGCAAGATCAGAAACAATATCATAAGCTTCTAGGGGCTGAGGTTCTTGCTTCTCAATGCTGTCTAGCAACCATTCTTCTCTCACAAGAGGTATGCTCCTCTCACTTGAAGAAAAAAATTTCTATGCAAAAGTTAAATATTATGAGGTGTATTTCAAATAACTATGATACTGAGTATCAGTCTATTTTGTCAAATTATTGGAACCCGCTTGCACAAAACCAATTGGCTTGTACTAAGTCCAATACTCACTCACTTATAAGTCCTTTATTTATTTTATTATTATTTGATGTGGGATACTTTTCCGAACATATGCATACTCTCAAATTTATGGATAGAATTTGTATTCTACAAATGTATGCATATTCAATTAGTAAAGGCCTAAATAAATGTGTGTGCTCACATTGCTTCTGAGAGCTTGGAAGAACCTCCACGCTCTCACTCAGCGGGTGAAGTAACTAGACAACTCACACCTGCAGAAGTGTTTGTGACACTACTGTTGTTAGTAAAAGAAAGAAACACACATAGAATCCAACCAATTCAACAGCTGAACAAAGTGAATTTGAATTTAAGTTACCAATAACCGAATTAGAGACTTTCCCTCCATATTTCTCAATGATTTTCTTCCAGTATTGCTGCATTGTTCAAAATACTTAATTAACAATCAATATATGCAAATATATTAAGAGTCTATTTGATATTACTGCATTGATCACAACAAAACATACATGTGTTCCAGAAAGCCGGCCTGATAAGGAAATCATCATTCCTGCAAAAGGTATAGCCAGAGCACCTAAATCCCGTCGATGCCGACTGCTAGGATCCTTATACTTCTTTAACAACTAAAGAAAACAATAGAGCTCAATAAAATTACAAAATCTTGCTATATATATATATATGAGTGAAAGAATGTTACATCTGCAATGGGATAGTTTAGAACAGAATCAGGTAATCTGATTGGCTCCTCTTTCCTTGGAGGATTCCTTGTCTTGAAAGTGCAACTAGACCATTCACTATAAAACCCTTTACAATAATACCTTTTACCATCAAATTCCAAATTGCAATCGCATAAAGGACATTTCCTTAATGCTCCAAGAAACAGCAAATCCTGGCTGTTCAAGAAAAGGGCATCTAATTAACTAAGAAAACAACACATAAATTGAAATTAATTAATGCAAAATCACAATTTTTAAGTTTTGATTAATTGATTAACTGACCATTTAGTAATAACAGCTCCATTAGAGCCAGATGAATCTTGGTCATTCAATTCTAATATATCTCTCATTTGAGATACAGAGAGATGCTCTCTAATGGCTTTAAAAAACTCTTCAAACTCTTTAGCAACATCTGCCTGCTGATTGCTTTTCCCATTAGCATCCCCCGTGTTGTTTTCGCTTTTCACCTTCTTTGGTGATTGTTCTCCTTCCTGCTGTCCTCCTTTGTTCTCTGCCTTCTGCTTCCTTGTCATCACTTTACCTTCCTCAGCAGCTGGTGCATGAGCTTGAGACCTTGTTTCATGGACCTTAAGCAGATTTCCATGTTGTATTAGAACCTGTTTAACATTGATATTGCAAATAACTGTAACTATAAGCTTAAAACTATACAATTTTTGAAATTTTATTTATATTTTTAGCCAAATAATCAGTACCTATTTGAAAAGTTAAAAAAAAAAATAACCACCTTTTTTTTTTTCAAAAATCAATTTGCAAAAATCCGCTTTTGCTATTAGAAAGCATAGGAATTTTTTGGGCAATTATAATATTTTTTGGTAAGTCAACAATTTCAAAGATAAAAGGAAAAAATTAATTTAGTTAAATTGAAATCATCCCACAGTTAATTCTAAAAATTACTTGAGTTTAAATCTGTTCACAAGTTTGAATTCCAATCAAACTTGATTAACTAAAAAAAATTAAAGTTACAAGTTCAAACTCTATTAAAACTAGATTGATTATAAAAACATATAAATATTGGACTATTGAATTATTTACCAGTAATTAAAATCTCAAGCAAAACTTGCACAAGAACCAAAAAAGGGAAGAAAAAACAAACCTTCATGTTGGTTTTTCTCTATAGAAAGCCAAAGAAATTTCCTCAACTAGGTATTTTCACACATCATCATCAACTTCTAGGCAATGAAAACCTCCTAATAAATATAAAACATAAAATGTTAGTGTTGTAAAATCCATAGCAATTGTGTCACATAAAGAATGTAACATGAGTAACTAGTTTTATGACCAATTGACACATGTCAAAATGGGTATTTTTCAAAGCTTGAATCTTTGACATGTGGATTACATATATTTAAGCAAATATACAGAGACAAATCTAATTTTTTTTTTCTTTTCAATGATGGTAGAGATTGTTTGTGAAGATCAAAATCCAATCTAACGGCTAAAGGAATTTAATTGAATAATATTTCCTTATAGATGTCAATTGGGAATTTTGGATTTTTTTTTGTTAATTAGCTTTGCAAGAGAGAGTGAATTTATATTTATAATTTTAGAAATATTTCAAGCAGTGCTAATGAAATTTATTTATAATATTTAAAGTATTATATTAAAAAAATTAGTAAATTGAGATTATTAGAGTTAAATTATGCTTTGTATTTAGTTTTAATAAAATCACATAATTTTATTCGTTATTTAATTTTTATTCAAATGACAAGTGTCGAAATTTAATGAAGAATGTTAATTTGAGTATTATATGATATTAATTTAATTAGTAAATGTGTCACATTGATATTAAATAAAATAAAAAATATAAAAAGAAATGTATTTTTTAGTGGACGGATTTTATATTAACTAATTACGTTAAATTATTATTTTTTAATAAATATTTTATTTTTAGAATAGTTTTATTTTTTCAGTTGCGAAATTTCAATGAATAATCTCTTATTAAAATAAAATTTAAAATTTAATAATTAAATAATAATGAATAGAAATTATGTGATCTTATTAAAATCAAATGTAAAATTTAGGATTAAGTGGCCATTATAATAATTCACTCGAATTGTTAGGACACCATAATAGTTGGGATTATGAGTAAACTTATTTATAAGCTTAGATCTCATGAATTTTATTATGAGATTTTTATAAAAATATAAAAAAATAAGAAAAAATTTTATTTTTATTATTATAAAAATATTTTTTTAAAAATATTATATAACTAAAAATATTTTTTTAAAAATACAAAATATATCAAAAATATACTAAAAAAGGATAAAAGTAAAAAAAAATCATAAAAATTGAAAAAAATAAAAAATAATATATTTATGTAATTTTTCCTTTTGTTATTTGTAAATTTTTCTAAATAACTATGATATTAGAAAAATATAGGACAGCATAAATATTGTTTATCATGCGGATTATAATGGATTAGCATATAAGATGGTGTTGATGGGCTCTTCTTAGACTTTTAAGTTGAAGCCTATTGTTCTTCTAACTTTCTGTTCCAAAAATTTTGGGCCTTGGAGAGGGACAGCTTCACCTCCTGTCTTAATTTTGATTTACATTGAGTTAGAAGGGTTTTTTTTTTTTTTTCAATTATAAAAATTCTTAGTTGTATTAATTACAATTTCGTATAGTTTGAAAAGTCATTTATGCATTAATATCTCGATTTAAGACATTTTAATATTTGGTGTTAAAATATTTTCATAATGATTTTTTTAACGAATTATTTTAAATATAGAGAAATATAAATAAATTAATATAAAAAATTAACTGAATGAAAAAGAAAAAAATATTGATAAAATTATATTTCGTTATAATTATTATCATTTTAAATGATAAATTAAAATTATTATTTTTTATTTATGTATTTTATTTTTAAATTTATTTATTTAAAATTATTTAAATTTTTAATTTTTCACCAATATTTTATAAATATTTAAGGCATTTTCACGATATATATGACTATATAAAAAAAAAAAACACGAATTCCTCTTTATAGAATTACAACGACTAGTCTATATATAGAATTGATAAAAAAAATATTTGAATCAATCTTTAAACATCATATTAATAAGTAATTTAAGAATATCATGTTTGAATCAAATAGATGGATAAACATATTTTTACTATCATGTCATCATTTTAAGTGAATTATGTTAAAAGTTAGTACTAATAAATTTCATTAAAAATTTAGAGTATTTTTCTGAACAAAATCATTAAAAAAATAATTATACTATTAATCTTATTTTTAATAGTATAATTATTCGATTCAATTTCATCCGATTATAATTTAATTTATTTTATTTGAAATTGTAATTAGTCAATCTATTCGATAAATATTAAATACAAATCGAATTTTTTGAATTAGTCTGAATTAGCTCCATCTGATTACTCAATAATTTCAAGAGTTCTAGTCATAATTAATAATTCATCTCCTGTTATTGTTGGTTCAGTCTTTTGGGTGGTCGTTAAGCCAAATGAGTAAAAGTCTTTGTTTGGAGTTTTTTTTTTTTTTTTTTTTGAGTAAAAGATTTTTTTTTTCTTTTTGGAATATTTTGTGTTCATGCATGCGTGAACCCTATATCTTGGATAGTAAATAGGGTAAAATCTATCAATAAATTATTGAGTACACTGAAGGATCATTCAAACACTATAAATAAATTTATTATTTATATGGAGATTAAAAAATTTTACTCTTACCAACAATGTAATAGAGTTTGTTTTAATAATTAATCTATTATACATAGTGGAAGTGTTTGAATTTGAGTGTGAGACTTGCAAATGGCTCTCTCTCTCTCTTTTTTTTCCTCCCCGACAAGGGATAGTGGTGGCGGTCCATAAACTTCAAATATATACGTATAAAATTTCAACTCCACATCAAGATTATGATAGTTTTTGAAAATTAAATATCATATTCACACGTTATAAGGCAAAAACCCTTTAGAGGGTTTACATTCAAATTCTGAGTCTTGTATGTAAAGAATATATATATTTACAGAAAGAATTCACCTTTTGAGCTTAATTAATGGCTAATCATTCTCCAGTTTAATCATGTCTTTTATATAAAAGCAAATTGGTTGTTGGTTGATTTAGTCTTCAGCTCTCCATATTGGACTTCACGTGCTAACTTGTACATTTTGCCTTTGAAAATACACATACACCTTCAATATTAATATTTTACATATTCATATGTATAATAAGTGGCAGAATCAGAAAATTATAATCTAAATTATATATATATTTATTTTAAAAATTTTAAGAGGACTAGAGCTCCCCTAGTCCCTCTTAGTTCCGCCCATATGTATAATCTAAATTTTATTTTATATAATATGAGATAATTAAATCCCAACATTATTTTTCATAACCACTAATTATATATATATATAAGAATTAATAAAGCATATTTGTGTAGTATTAGAAGTTAGAAGAATGCGATAGTGAATTTAGTCAATTAATTTTGAGAATGATATAAAAAAAAATTAAAAAAATTTAGATATGAAAGTCATTTTTCAAAAAGTTTTAGTCACTTTTCAATTTATATTATATTAAGAGTTTTTAAAAAATATTTCTATCCTTCTCTAAGGATTCACAATAGAACGAAATTATTAGACATAGCAAACATGTAAACCAAGATGTTTAATCATATGAATATAATTTACCTTAAATTTGGATTTATTATTTATGTATATTTTTAAAATAAAATATTTTCATATTACTAGATTAATAATTTTATGCGTATTTTTAAAATAAAATATTTTCATATTATTGGACTAATAATTTAACATTTGAATATATAATTACTTTGATAAGATTAAAATATTTCATATAAAAAAAATAAAGAAAAGTTGTTTCCATTATAGGAGACATCAAAGAGTAAGTACCAACATATGTTAGAGAAAGATGAGCATAAAATGTAGATCTCAAAATTAATTTGTGGATGAAAAGCCACAAATTTTTGCTGTTGGCCCCTCTTGATGATAATCAACAAAGCAAATGCCAATAAATTAAAGCATAGGATATATTTTTGTGGATGCATCTTTTTAGGTGAAAATTTTCTTTTAGTTGACATTATTAATAACACTAACTCTTTAAAGAAGTTCCATAGGAAGAATTAGGTAAAACATTACTCATTATATTTATTTTCAATAATTTTTAATAAAAGTATTATTACAAAATTAAGATAAAATATAATTTGAATTAGAAAAAGAGATAATTAAATTGAAATGTATTAAAAAATAAATTAAAATGTTTATTGTGAGATAAATGTAATATTAAATACTAGCAAAATTATGTCATGATACAATGAATTTGATTCATGAAAAATTGTATATTTATTGTATGAAATATATATTTATAATACTTATCTCATTGAATTGGTATATATATTTAGTGTAATTAAGAATTTTTCTAAAGGAAATGATATTAAAGTCCCAAATCTAAATATAAAGATTAATTAAAAAAATTAATGGACCAAAAGTATACTGCAATTTATAGAATATTATATATATATATATAAATATAAAACAACTGATCATATATAAATATTTATCACTGTAATAACACAAAGTTAACATTAACAACAAACAAAATCACTGTATTAATTAATTAAAAAGATTACCAGTTTAGCAATGAAGCGGAGAAATTTTCTCCATTAAATTGGAGATAAAGAAAATTCATCAACTTCACCACTACTTGAGGCAATCATTCATCTTCTTCTTTTATTGATCTTCATTCATTCATTCCCTTCTGCTTATAATCCTCCAGCAAGTGCTCCGTAGCAAACCGCTCCCTCTTTGCTTCTCATGCTCTTGAGAATTTTTTGTTACTGAGCACAAGCTTCTAAGGTATATAAGCATATAAAGCTGATAGCTGCTATGCCGATAGCTATAACTTTTAAGTTTATGCGTTCAACACCAAACATGCGAATAAAAATGAAAAGAAAAAGGTAAGGAAAAAACGTCGAAAATATTGATCGTTTCACGTACTGGTTAGTGAACAAATTCATCTTCTTCAGAGCCAGTGATACACTCTTTGTCGTCATCAAAACCTTCGAGCGATGGATGAGGAGAATGACCTTTGCCAAAAGACCTAATGTGATCTTTAAGTGATCTTTTGTGCTTAAAATCAGAACCACAAGTACAATACCATAACTTGCCACAATTCTTTTCATGGGTTCTCCAATCTCCTTTAACCGCAAATGTTTTCCCACATTTTCTACACATAAATGGTTTAGCTCCATGCTTTCTTTTGTAATGGGTTTGTAGAGTCCTAAAATCTTTCAATGGTTTTGCTCTTGGATGGTTAATGTTGTTCTTACAACCTTGTGCACAACAATAACATGGTAGCCTCAACATTGCAGCTGGTTGGGTTCCTTTAAGTGAGTCTGGTCCCCTTCTAAATTCAGATCCATGCCCCCACATATGCATCTGCTCACACACACACAAAAAAGATTCACTACTATTATTTCTAAATCTACAATTCAATAAAGATTGCACCTTTGAATCTCAATTAATATTTAATTACAAAAAGATATATAAAATTTCTTAATTTCCATTAAACTAATATATACAAAGAACATATTACAATACAAGACTTATACGAGATACTTATCTGATATTAATTAAACAAATAGTTTTGTATTTAGTGTTTATTTTATAATGTAAATAAGGTTAGTTGTTCAAATCTAGATACTACAATATCTTTATATGCAAAAAAGGGAGATTTAAATAATCTCTCTTTAAGTCTTGTGATCCAAAGTTGAAAATATGGTTAATTAATTAAGTGTAAATGGAAAATTTATAGTTAAAGATTTGGTATCCAATAAAGTAGTAAACCCCCTCCTCCCCTTTAATTCTCTTGGGATTGGGGCTTTTCTTGTACCTTTATCTTAAGATAAATTTGCAATATTGCCTTTTTTATTTAATCATTTTCAATTTCTAAATACATCTCTTTTTACATCTTTTGACAATCTTGTAAACCATTTTCATCTCTCCAATCATTTTCAACTACTTAATTATCTCCTCCGTTTACTAGTTTTTTGAGATTTCTACTTACCCCAACTTTCTTTCTTTAGCTTAAACACAAAAGGGAAACTGTGTTAATAGAAGAGACCTTAATTTGCTTAGATGAAGGATAGTGAGAAAAATAAACTATATATGAGTAAAATCCCAAGGAAAAATGGGGGCAATAGTTGAGAATCCATTCAATTAGTATATTTCTACTATAATTATAATAATTATTATTTTTGAGACTGAATTATAATAATAATTATTATTATGAGTACTTAGGAAGGCAAATTTAACCTCACCAATGATTTAACATTTTTATTAGACAAAGAACGTAGCCCAAAGGCCTAATTCCAATTACTTTTCTCTCTCTCTCTCTTGAGAAATTACCTATAATTACTTAAAAATTTTACTTAATTTTGTTCTCATTATTATTATACTATTTCAATTTAAATTTCACTTATTATTTCTAAGGAATTTTTTTTTATAATGTTTCAATTTATATTATAATAAATAGTCTTATGAAATTTATGTTAATTAGAATAATCGGTTACAATAACATATGATTGAATGTATTCTTCGTTCTCAAGTGTTTAACTTGGGTGGTAAGAAGTTTAAATTTTTTAGAAGGGATATCGAGTTCGAATCTTTCTCCTTTATCTTTTAGGTGTGCAATCCATAAAAAAATAGTGTCTCACTCAAAATTTCTCTACTCCTTCTAACTACTAATTATTAATGCTATCTATGTCAAAAAAATAAATAAATAAATAAATAAAACAAAAGCAGCTAGTTATATTAATTTGTTGCCTACTAAACTTGACAATATTTGCATATTAAACTTTATATATATATATATATATATGTTTTAATTATCATACTTTTCTTTTTCTTTTCTCTTTCATAATTATGTAAAATAATTACTCATTAAAGGATTAACTTTTTAATTTCTTTTCACCATAAATTCATTATGTTAGTTATTCCTACAAAAAAAAATAAAAAAATACAACACTTGTCTAAAACTTTTCTCCCTTGTTTAGAACACAGACATATATGAGCACTTAGTGAAGAAGACAAAGGGAAAAATACATTCATGCAGTATGCAAGAATTAACTATCTTTTTTCACTTTTCTTATATATTATAAATTCTTAAACAGGAAAGATGATATATATTAATAAGCTTTGAATTCCTGACCTCTTGTACTATACACAGACCGACATATGTTTGATTCGCATGAATAAAATCAATAACCTAAGTATGAAGATATAATTAATTAGCAATACATCAGTTCTATACCATTCTTTATTTTTATTAAATCAAGAAAACAAAGTAAAGCAAACAAAGATATATATATATATATATAGATTATGATTTCCATTTTACTTTATTTTGTTAATTAGAATATGATCCATCAAGATTTTGATTAACTGACAAGCATATATAAAAGGTAGATTTTTAATATCAGTAAATCAAAACTCATTGGATTATGATTTCAATTACGAACATATATATCATTTTTCATTTCACTAAAAATCTGAAATACTAAAATCCTTTAGTATGACAAAAATCAAAGATCAATTGGTATTAAAGATGAAGACAGTAGAAATTCATTAATTAAAAGCAAAATATATTATTATATTTGGGATATGGACTGACCTGCATGTTATTGTATCTATTGAAGGTTTTGTTGCATATGGAGCATTCAAATTGCATAGGACCTACAAGGATCTGAGCAGGAGTTGGGATCCAAAACCTACTCTGTGAATTGAAAGAGCATGAGCCATGGAAGCGTTTCTTGATGGGTTCTCTAAAATCATGATCATGATCAAAATTAAGTTTGGTCTCAGCATGAGCATTATAGTCTTGATTAGGCAATCCAATGTGCAAGGCCACAGTAACATTCTCTTCTTTAAGAACTCCATTAATAGTACTGCTTTCTTGAATCTCCATATCCTCTTCTTTTAGTGATTTCTTTTCTGTTAGCTGGCTTAGAAGAGGCAAGCATTGGATGGTTTCTTTAACAAATAATTCTTGATTTTCTTGCTGATCTTGTGGGTATAAAAAAGGGAGTTTTAGTATGTTCATGGTGGGATTTACAGAACAAGAAGAAGAAGAAGAAGAGGAAGAATAAGTAATTAGTGAGGAAGAAGAAGATAAATTAGAAGAAGGCGGCTTAAGCCATTCAATGAAATTAGGAGCTTGAAAACAAAGATCATTGTTATCTTCTAAATGATAATTCCATAAACCCATATTGTTTGTAAGAACCACTTGAAATTTTCTCTTTAAGATGGTTTATATCTTAAAAGACTTTATGGGTGTGGGAAAGCTTTGCACTACTTAATGGTTGATTTTTGAAAGGTGGTTTGATTTGTCTTTTTAAGTCTAATTTCTTCTCTACTTCTTTCTTTTCAACCTTTAGATAGATAGAGAGAGAGAGAGAGAGAGAGAGATTAGTGGTGGGGTTTGGGAAAATGACATGCAAAAAATGGGACTCAATAAATGAAGAGAATCCTAGAATAGTTTAGCCCTATTTATATCTATTAATTATATGCATATAATAATAATTCCATTTGTAACTTAGGATATAATGATATATATTGTCTTATATTAATTTAATTTTAAATTTTAGGGGTTAATTTATTGATAGATGGGTTTGCTCTCATTTTGCTAATCATATCCAATTTAGAATCACAATTTGAAAGGTAATTTTTAAACTAATATACAAGACACATGAAGTATATGAGAATATTTATTTTGATTATTTAGAGAAAAAATAATTTTAATATAATAATTATATCTTAATTTAATAACAAGAAGATTAAAATTAAATATAGTGAAACGTAATTTAATAATAAATACATAAAATCTTATAATTGATTTAGATTTAAAACCTTCACATTCTCACTATAATATTGAAAAAAAAAAACAAAATTGAGACTTTTTAATGTATCATAAAAAACTAAAAGGTCTCATATATATATATATTCACACGGTTGTTGAATTATTATTTTAATTATATCCACTTAGATTTATTAGCTTGTTTGACTAGTTTGTGTTGTGTAAAAATACTTTACTATTATTTATTATAAATTTTAATTGATTATTATGATATAAAAAGGGAAGAGCGTTTGGTCAATACCTAAAAGGAAAGGAAAAAGATATAAAATAGGAGCAAACTTAATATTGGACCTTCAAGGAGTTTTATTAAATGTTTTGTGCAGTTTAATTTCCTCATAACAAAAATTTTATAGAAAGAGTGATCTAATTAATTATTATATGATGCTTAATAACATCTTAGTGTTAATTAAATTTCAATATAAGCTGCGGAAAGAGTAAATTTTTTTTATAAGAAATTCCTTCTTCTTGACTAAAATTTTTAATTAATAAATTAAAGAAATTCTATAGATTTATTGTTTTTAAGATTAAAAAAAATTGGAATTTAATTATTAGTAAAAAATAATTATCATCAAATAAAAATCAAATAGGTTCAATGCTCAAATACTTCTCATAATAAAATATTTAAGAATTTGAAGAAATTTCTATGTTCCATTAGATATTTTTCCAACAAAAAATCATTAGAATGTTAAAAAATTTAACTTTTCTTTCTTAGTCACACTTTAATCTCAACATTTATCATTCCTACACTCTTTAATTATATTTCCACCTCAAAAATTGTTCAAATTTCCCAATTTCTATTACCCACTTTTTTATTTTACCATTATTAGTTAATAGTTATCAAACAAAAATTTTCTAAATTCTCCAAAAATGTGTAGCTTAAATTTGGACATTTTTATATAATTTTTTCTGAAATTTGATTCGATCTACTCGATATGTAAGATTCAAATCGAATCGCTCACTTTAATGATATTTCAAAAAGATGTTGTAACTGTACTTTCTCCATTCAAAAACTAAATGATTTATTTTATTTTATTTGTAGATCTGATTTATCTTCCATGCTCAAGTTAAGGAATTGTATTAAGGATATGTGTTTTCTTTTGATATTTTATTTGATTTCTCATATATGTCTCCTCTTTATTAATTAATATAAATTTTACCTTTTCTCAAAAAAGAAAAAAACTAAAAAATAGAATTTATTTATTCCAAATGCGTTTAAGTTATTAAAAGAAGAACAATGCATATGCGTGAGCTTTATAGCCACGCAAAAAGATAAAAGAGAGTACAATTTAAAAGCTGAAAATCTCGGCATGACTTGCTGCAGCTGCACCCATTATTCATTTACACTACCTAATTTATAAACAACAAATACGAATTAGTGCCTTGCCCATGCCCTTAAAGCCCTACACTACACACTCTAGACTAGAGTCTCTACCTACTAAATTCATTCAATATACCATAAAGCCCTACATACACCTATAAAAAGGTGATGATATATAAATATTATTATAAATGAAAAATATATAGATGTAAAATTATTATATACTTTATATACTTTATATAATTAATAATTATTATTATAATAATTTTTTAAATCGATATCTTCTTCATTATTTTTATCTTTATAAGCTAATATAAAAATTTAAATTATCAATCATTTAATGAAAAAAATTAGGAGAGAATACAATGAAAATAATTATAATGATTAAAAATATTATTTTATGCTATTTATTTATTTTTCTACATTATTACTTTTTATTTAATTTATTCAAATAAGATTATTATATGAAAAATAATAAAAAAAAATCTTAAACTTTCATATTAAATACTGTAATATTAATTTTAAATGATTCTCTTTGTACGTGATAAATCTTAAAAATTTATCCTTGATAAATAAGATAAAAACAAATCCATTTCATCAAATACTTAATCATGTTAATGATAGAAAAAATTCACATTCTCAATTAATTAAGGTTGTTTCAATTGGTACATTTAAAAATAAGTTAGAATTCATTTCCTTTTCACATTTTGACCCGCTGAAAATATTGAATTATATTTGATGATGAATAATATTACTGGGTTGCAAACCAACTATCGAAGTTCATAATACAAGTGAGATCCAGCCTAAGTATGGATTGTTTCATTGTTGAAGTCACAAGAGGCTCGCCTAAGACCAAAATACCAAAGGCGAAGAAAGTATCTTTACCAAGTCATCATCAACATAAAAAAATTTGATATAAAATATTATCGCTAATAATGATCATTCTCCTTTGATCTCCACATTATAAGTGAACCACAAAATTTTAAGGAAAGTAACTTTTTCTCTTTCCTCATTTATTATCTTTAACATGGCATTGACATATTGGGTGGTGCAATCACTGAATACGTATCAGAGAACCCTAATTTTTACCTGCTTGGAAGAGATTGCTTAGAATTCTAAACATGTAAATTATGTTGACATATTTGCGAAATAAGCCATCCAAAGTCAAATAAAGAGATAGTACATACATTGATCAATTCAGCTAGTCTCTTCGCATGGTCAATAACACAAAGACACATGTCCCTCTTATCAAGTTAACTAATCATCTTAAATTAGTATAATCCTTCTTATTAAAAAGTTCTCAATTATTTCTCTCAAAAACAAGTTACTGACTTAAGTATCAAAATATTTTTGTCAAGTCAAGACTTAGTATTTTTTATACTTTTTATTGTAACCACCTTTTTTTATTTTTTATCCGGCTTAATCCCAATTTAAGAGATCCATTACAATATTTTGAGGGACTTCATAGCTCATTAGTATTTAAATATTTTAAAAAAAAATTATTGAAACATCTTAAATTAAATTATTAAATATTTAATTTAATAATATTAAAATTATTTTCAAAGTTGTGAATCTCGAATTTAAGCTATTAAGAAATAAAACCTTACAATATAAATAGAAATTCAACTCTCAACAATTTAATAAATTAATTATCATGCATATATTTTTGGAATATTAGTTAATGTTTTAAGAAAAAAGATATAAAAGAGCCCAACAATATTATGAATGAAAGTATAATGCCTCAAAATATTTGGACAAAAATGTAGAAAAGAAGAGCCCACACACAGTGGCAAAATTATGCAAAAACTCTCTTTATGGATCATATACTTACTTTGAAGTTATAATTAATGTAAGGTTTTGTTTGATAAAATCTTGAAATAAATTTTCCGACAATCAAGATATGTTTTGCGGATTTTCAGGGGAAGAAACAATATATAAGGGTACTTCTTGCCCTTAATTTCTCTATATTTTCTTACTTTTAACCTTATCTTTATGTATCTTATAGGACACTGTCTATGATTCTTTATTTTTCTTTTGTTTTTTTCACCATGTATGCATTGATTTCCAACATAATATGACCTTTACTCTTTTCCACCTTTTATACATTAATCATTCATTTCAAAAGCCTTTCATTTACACCTTAAATTATCGAGGAATATCGATTTATATATCATTCATCCAATTTAATAAGTTTTAATGGTAGTATATCTCTCGATTAGATAATAAATTCTGATATTCAAATAATTAAAAAAATTATCAAGCAATATATATAATTTATCACTACAAAATTATTATTAGTGAGATTTAAATATTAATATTTGCTTTTTAGTGAAAATAAATATTTGGAGGTCAAATTTCTTTTATGTTTTTTAAATTTTAAAATAATTAATTAAATAAAATTTGATAAAAAAATTATTATTATACTTGAGAATAAATGTTATTTTTCACTCGAATTCAATTTATTTAAGTAAAAATATTACAAATTATTATTTTTAGGTACTAAATTCATTGTTATATTTTATTTATTTATTTTTTAAATCTTGACAACATCTCGTGGAAATTATGTAGAAATTAAAATAAAGTAATTAATTATTACAAGAATATTTATAAAGGCAATGTTAGTTTTTTTTTTCCAATTAGTTTTTAAAATTTAAATGTGCTGATCTTGACTCGATTCAATTCAATTAAAATTGGTTATTGAGTTTTCAATATAAATTTAGAATAACTAATCTTAAAAGCTAATTTATTAAGATTAGAGTGCTCATTACTATATTAATCACTTAATATGTTTTGTATTTAATTAATATCAGGTATTTTCCATGTAATCCCCAAAATGACAACTGGGCGTAAATAATTTTTGATAAGTTCAGTTGACACTTGTAAATTTATAATATGGATTAACTTAAAAGAGAATTAAAGTTTGAGAAATAACTATATTAGGCAAAAAAATTGAAAGTTTATGGATAACTCATACCGAACAAATAGCAAATTTGAATCCTGAGAATAAACCTCATACCGGGCTAAAAAATAAAATTAAATTCAGTCCAATTTATGATATAATGAGAGGTGATACAATAATCGATTAAATTCTGATATCATATTAAGTTTTTAATATTGATTTGGAAAAACCAACTTTAAAAACTAACTTATTTAGATTAAAGTGTCTATTTTTATATTAATTACTTAATATATTTATATTTAATATATTTATATTTAATCAATATAAGATATTTTCTATATAATATTCTTAACATAGTATTAAGTAGGGGATATAAATCTTGCCAAATAAAATTAATAAACTGGCTCAATGGAATTGAAAAACAAAAATTGTCAATAAATTATACCGATATCTGAGTTTGGAGGGATTGATTCAAGTCCTAAGTCATTCATTTTGAGACTGAAAATTGACCCGATCATTACAATTCGAACATGTAACCTCACAAAAGCTCCTTGATACTATTACAGAGCTACTTAGTTAACTTTATTAGAATTGCTAGATATTTATAGGATTAACATGGAAATGTATGTAGTGCATGAAAGACATCTATGTTCTGATCACAGGTATAATAGGAACTTAGCAAAGTGGCTTTTTTTTTCTTTCCTTTGAAGAAAAAAAAAAGTTCTTTGTAGCTTGCACGTTGCAAATATTTATTAATTATATGATATCTTTTTTTGATGAAATCCCCTAAAATTTGATAGGTATTATGATTCTGATTAATTCATTTTCGAATCAAGTAAGATTTATAAGAGGTAAAATTTTTTCGATATTTATTTTTTTTATTTATAAAATTCAAATTCAAAATTTTACTTTAAATGAATAAATTTATTACTATTCGACTAATGAATGTTGGTTTAATTCTTTGATGTCTTTATTAGAAAATGAAGGTATGGAAAAAGTGAATCCTTAGAAAAGTTTCTTAAGATACTCCCTGTTAATTAATTATTATTATTATTAAATATTAATACTATTTTCACAAGCAAACACTTTAATTAACAACTTGTGCTTGAAATTTTCAATTTATTATAAATATAAAGTTCTTCCATAATTTTTTTTTTGGTACTGCAGCTAATAATTAACAAAATGGTTAAGTGCTCACCTCATTATCACATATAATGAAATTCAATCCTTTCAAAATAAATTACCAAATCTAATCTTGATAAATATTGGAGGATTTTGTGCTAATTTGTAATAGAAGAATATCTTCAAAAGAGTCAAAAGTATCATCTATATATATATGCAATTATGCCTATCTAAATTAGGTTTTTTAACAATAAAAAGGAAATGTCAATCCTTGATGATAATTATTTGCCTAAACCCACACAAAGAAAGGTTTCCAAATCATAAATTTTATATCTCATCTTTTTATGTCCTCTTAGCCTTACTATGATCTTTCAATGAAAACTCATCATTTAGGGTTAGTGTGCGCATCTTTTGGCACAGTAACTAATTAATTACCCTTAAACTTTTTCCCATTTTCAAGTAGCAAAAACACACTGGCTATAGAAATAATCTATTTTAACAACACAATTTACATATTATTAATTGATATGAATAAAAAAAAAAATCCTGTAATAATTTTTTTAATAACATCATTATAACATGCTAGCTCTATTATATATTTTAATTGGGTCCAATTTTGATATATTTCAACCTTAATTTATATTATATAATATAGTATTAATGAGAATGAGATTAAAAATTAAAGAAAAATGATTGGGAGGATATAGCTAGAGCCTACCAGAATTAGTGGATTAATCTGTGCACTTTTGGGTGATTTAGTAGACTATATATATTAACTGACATCTCTATGAAGGCTCTATTGATGCATAGACTAGGGAAATAAAATTAGCTTAAATGAAGAAATGTACATTGCAAAAAAAAAAAAAAAAAAAAAAAAAAGAAGAAGCATCCACCATAAAATAATATGCTATTTAAATAAATAGCATATTTAAAATATTTTTATCTTATCATAATATTAAGACACTTTTTTATATACTTATATATCTCATTTTTTATGTCATATTCTCTTTTATGCACCATCGCATTTTTAAAAATAATATTAAATAAATAAATATTTTAAAAAATTTAGGTGACATGACACATAAAAAGAGTATGAAATATAAAATAAGATATACAAAAAAATATATAATCCAGACTGATTATATACACATAATTCCTGAACGTAACAAAATGCTATTTTAATCAGCATTAGACTTAAAATTTAATTATTAGACCTAATATTCTAAAAAAAATATTTATACATTATTATAAAGAGATAATTGTCCTCTAAATAGTTTTTTTTAATATATAATTTTTATTAAATATAACTACAATTTTTTTTTACTTTTATAAATGAAATATTTTGTTGGAATTGAATAAGTATAATCTACATAAAGATAATAATAATAATATTAATTAAAATTGTGAATGATAAACTATCAATGCAAAAACTAGTCAATTTGAAAGAATAATAACAATAACAATAATTTCTTTTGTCATCAAGATTCGAATTTTGATCAATAAATATATTTATATATTATCAAAACAACCTATATGTATTGAATGGTCCAAAAAATAATCATGTGATAAAGAACAAAGACAAAAATGATATTTTTTTCCTTTTAAATGTGAGCACAAATTAAGACAAAGAATTGATGATGATTTTAACTAGATTTTTTATTTTTTTTACAATAAACAAAGCAAATCAAATTCAATATAATATCTTCAATCAAAATTTTCTCATATAATGACGGACTGAGTTTGAACATGATCTCATAACTTCAATTATAATCAACTACACCATGCATTATTATTAGTATCTTTCTTATGTATTCATAGAAATTAAAGGAATTGATTTTCAGAGAAATGGTGTCAGCTTTTCAATGAAATTATGTAAGATTTGGATTTATTTGAGTGACCGTGATCATAAGATAGGCGCATTAAGTTTTTATCATTTTCGCCGAAATTGTGGAAAATATGAAATTAAATGTTTGTTTTGTCTACTCTATATTTTGACTTGACTTAGTTTTTTCTCATGATTTCAACTTGGAATTCATTACTTGATTGATTATTTGTTTTGTTGAGAATAGACTTATTTCCTTTTTTTACTTATGAGGGGATGGATGGAAGACTATATTTATGTGGTTTTAAAAATGGGAAAATTTTTAATTAAGAAAAGAGAAAATTAAATGGGAAAGTTTCAATTCCTACACCAAAAAAAAAAAAAGATCTTTGACACGTTTTTCTTTTTTTCTTCATTAGACTATCTAAATATCCGAAGCAGTTAGATCACCTAATATTTAGAGTCTATTAGGACTCCGTTAATTTAAATTCGAATCCGATAAAATTCATAATTAAGATTACAATTGAATCGAGTTGAGCCATCTTTAATTTGTTTAGGCTTAACTAGATATTTTTTCAAACTAGAACTTCAAATCGGATAAAATTTTTTATTCAAATTCGACTATTTAATTATTAAACGAGTTTGTGTTGATTAATTAAAAATTTATTTATGAATTATAATCAAATTCGGTATAATTGAGCCAGGTTCAAATTCAAACTCGATTCACTTTTAAAACTCACTTATAACTCGTTTATAATTAAATAATCATTTCTAATAAAATAATTGTAGCCTTAAAATTAATATAAAAACAAAAGCATCCGATTAATTAAAAAAAATAATTATAAAATTAACAATTACATATATCTTAAAAATATTAATTAATAAAAAATATATTTTTAAAGATTAAAATATTAGATTATATAATACTAATAAAATCTTAATCTAATACTATTTTAGTATTATAAAAATATAATTATAATTATATAGTTTTTAATAATTATATATTTTTCTAAAAATATAGCGTAATATTGATTTTGAAAAAAAAAATTATATAACATTATCAAATTATTTAATTATATATTTTATATATTTATGCTACTAGACTAGATTGTATAGTATCATCAAACTATTTACTTATATATTTTATATATTTATACTACTCGACTAGTCCAATAATTAAAATGTGTATGACTTACGGATTAAGTGAATAAATATTATATTTTATTATTAAGAAAATTTTACTAATAAAGAGCAACTTTTAAAAAAAATAAAAAATACAACAAAATATATAATTTATTTTTGTTTTAAAAATATTTAAAATTCAAATATAAAAAAATATGGAGTATGTGTATTTTAATTAAATTAAATTATAAAAATACTAAAATATATTTTTTAAAATGTCAAAACTGTGAAGTTAATAATAATAGTAACAATAATAATAATAATAATAATAATAATCGAATTATTCTCAAATATATTGACGATCTTATAATCAAACTATTCACAAGTTTAGTTGAACCGAATTTAATTTTGTTCAAGTTCAGTTCGTTTATTTGTCGAGTCTTGAAATAAAATTTAAATTTAAATCATTTATAAAATAAGTCAAATGAAAACGAATTTTTATCGAATTGAACATCAAATTGCTTATAAATGGCTCCGCTCATTTGCATCCCTATTCACAATGAGATAAAATAAATAATATTTTTTAAGTTAATTTGTTATATCTTCGTTTCTTTTATCTTTAAAGTCCTTATTAATTGGGTCTTGTTAGACCAAATCTATCACAAAATTTCATTGTTGGGTAAGTTAGTGTCAAGTGTCAACCGAACAACTTAGACCCCAAAAAAATAGTAACCTTTACACTTGCAATCACATTTCTAAAATATAATACTTAAATTTCTATGTAATCAAATTCCAAAATTAGAGGGTCCAACATAGATTTTTTGGAGAGGTCAAAAATGTAAAATTAGAAAAATTCAATTCATATTTTCTATGAGGACTTGTCCAATATGATGTACTTCATGTAGGTTCTTTGAAGGTTAGTATTTTGAAAAATGAAGTGGAGTCTTACTAATTTGTATTTTTAAGTAGGAGATAGAGACTCGATTTGGGTCAATTGCGTAGTCGAAAAATGCATTAATGATAAACTATGTGTACAAATGTCTATCTTACTCAATTTCTAGATTTGATTTATGATGATTTTTACTAATCTTGGATTTTAATTATGGCCAACTTGACTAAATTAATCCTTCATACAATACATTTTTCTTTAATTTACTAAAAAAAATAAATTAGAAACTTTTTATTTCACTTAAAAATAATTAAATCAATATTTATATAGATTAAAAATTATCATTTATTTTATTTATACATTAAAAGAAAAAATTGATCTCTTACCTTTTACATTAAAATAAAATTTAATACTTTGGTAAATCTTTTCTAATTATTAGTAAAAATAAATGTTATTAGACCTTAGAATGAAACATTATTGCATATAATTTATAATTACACATCAAATTCTTTTATTTATATTTTAAAAAATATTTTCAATAAAAACTCGAATTATTTTTATAAAAAATAAAAAAAAAAATTACTAATTTTTGACTTAATTAATATTAAAATTGTCTAAAATGATCTCAAAAACTCTTTGGTGATTCAATCTTTTATATAACCTAATTAACTTTTTAAAAAATTATCAATTTTTCACTTAAATTGTATTAAAATTTGATAAATGAAGGTAACAAATTGTGTGATTCATATGGATGTAATGCTGACATCAAATCTTGGCTTGAGGGGTTAGCTATTAGTTTTTGTTTCAGAAGTTGGTGACTGGTGACTGGTGAGTATACTAACCCATATCTCAATTTCTTATGGGATATTTATTACATTTAATTACTCTATAAAGTACTTTTTATATTGATCAAATAAATAATAATAATTTTTAGCTAATTTATATATGATCTAAAAATAAATTTATGTTCTATTTTTAATATTAAAAGAAAATAATAATAATAATAATAATAATAATAAGGATTTAGATGCCCTAGTTGACTTGACTTTGGGTCTCTTTCACTTACCTTTCCAAATTAATTGCAGTGTTTAAGGGGTTAAAGACCTTAGTTTCTAAATGGAAGTATACCAAACTTGAAGTGTGATTTCAACCTGGAGAATTAGGCAGTTGAAAGGGTTTAGGTGTCTCACTATGTCTGGACATTTAATTATTTATTATTTTTGGTTTCAACTCTGACAAATATTTATTTTCTTATTCCCTCACTATTTTTAAAAACCACATTTCAAAAAAATTATTATGTATAATTTTTTTTAAGTTTTAAAATAATATTTTAAATTAATTATTTAAATACTTAAAAAATTATTTAATGTTTTTAAAATTTAAGACACTGTTACATACTTTTTTAAAATAAATTTAGACGCTCTCATAATTTCTTATGCTGGTGATAGAAAATTTTTTCATTTAAATGTATTTTTGATTATATATATATTAAATTAATATCAATTTAATTCATATTTTATATTTATTAATCTTTCAAATAAAATTGTTATTATTATGATGTGTATTTCAGATTAATTTTCATATTTATTTTAAAAAATTATATAATTGTAAAATTATATTATTTTTTGTATTGTAATCCATATCAAAATCACGTTACTGATTATAAATTAAATTGAAAAAATTAAAAATATAAAATATAATTAAAGAAATATATGCAAAATTTAAAATTTTTTAAACTATGGATCAAATATATTTAGATTATTATTTTTTTATACATGTAAATTTAAATATTGATTAATTCCTTAATTAATGAGAACTTAATGTTAAAGATTGTCAATTTTCAATTTCCAAATCTACCTACAATTGAAAGTAAAACTCCCATTAAGTATTGTTTGGTTTTGATCTTTTGGACCTATTAATAGTCCAATTGATTTGGAGTTGAATAAATTAAATTAAATAAATAAAAAGGAAAATTTTGAAAAAAAGAAAGAAATTAAGTTATCATTCTAAATCTTCATCATTACCAATTAGATTTAATGTTTAACTACCAAGTTGGAATGAAACTGTCACCATTTTATAAAAATGGGCACTGGGTTAATTATTTGACTTGATCAGCCAATCTCAATCTCCCTCTTAATTCTTGATTAGTTAATTTATATTTTAAAAATAAACTTGGGTATTAAAATTTAATACCTAATAGTCTATCAACCTAATTAATGGGCTGACAAATTAAATAAAAATAAAAATAATAATAATAATAATAATATTGAGTTTTAACTTAATTAACACTTTAATTTTTATGATTCCAAAATTATTATTTTTAATAGCTGAGATTTATTAATAATCAATACTTTAATTTTTAATATTTTAATTAATATAATACTTTCATCCTCAAAATTTAATGATATAATACATTTTAATCCTTTAAAAATATTTTATACTAAAATACTATAATATAAAATACTTTAATATCTCAAAATCTTACACTTTTCTTTTTAAATTCAATGAATTATTATTATAAAATTTTTAATTCTCTCAAAATTTTATACTTTTTATTTAAAGTTATTTAGGAACTAAAATGTACTAATTTTTAAATAATAAAAAATAAAATACTAATTAAAATAAATCTCAAGAATATTATAGCAATTTATCCTTAAAAAGTTATAATTTGTAATGATGTTATTATACTGAGATCTAACCAATAGATGTAAATATATTTATTTTTTTTCATTTTAGTACATAAATATTAAGTTATATAGTAAATTAAAATATCAAAATTGATAATATTTTGATGATTAAGTAAATATTAATTAATTGCATTCATATATTTTTGAAAACTTTGAAAAAAAATATTTTTTTTTTATCTTGTAATTAAACTAAATATTTTGGTGAAATAAACTAAAATCTTAATAATATATAAACCCTTTAATTTTCAATACAAGATTTCATTATAGTATTAGAGGCATGCAATTAATATCTATTTGACTTTTAAAAGTTTCTTGTAAAAAAAAATAAAAAAAATAATTTGCCATTTTATTCAAAATACTAAAATAATTATTGAATTTATATATCAATTTTTTTTTCAATGGAATTTGCAATAAAGTATTATTATGTCTAATTTCATGTATCATAATTAATAATATTTAATTAAATACTCATTCAAACATGTAAAAATTGTATATGTAACAATTCAAGCATTTCATGGACCAATAAGGCCCATTTTCTATTATCTGATTGGAAATTTCTCAGCCCAAATTATAAGCCCATAAAGCCTTGTCCAAGATCCAATATGAGTCGTCCACATTAAACAGAAGAATCAATTGCACGTGAGTCACATGCTTAAGGTACCAGTTTTTGAAGAAACAATAAAAAATACACAAGTGAATATTCCCATAACTGCCACCGTTAAGCCACCTTCTCTGCTTCCATTCTTGGCGGCGGGATACTTATGGAGGCAGGCAGCAATCACAATCGGAACCACCACAATAAATCAATACAGATCGTCTGTCTCATTGTGTCCAATTTGTTGTTGTATATCTCTCTTTATGTGCTTGGCAGCTAATATTTTTTTACAAGTACATAAAGAAAAATATGGAATCAGAAATGGAACACACAATGAAATAGAAAATCCGAATTAACAATAAACACCTTAAGCTTTACTCCACCGTCGCGCTCCATCAGTTTATTTATATTTTTTTTATAAATAGTTTTATTCGTCTCATACCAGGCTTCTATCTTGTTCCTGTCTAATTTTGCAAGCTCAACTTGTACCTCAAGAGTTTGTAACTGGTATGCTGAATGAACTAAAGCTGTTGCTTTACTTTATTCTTTGGACCAATTAATAGAGGAAACAGTTTTTAATTAGCTTAGAGTTAGTAAAATAGCAATTTGTTTGGAGAATTCATTGATCTTGGGGTTTCTGGAAACAAGACTGGCTATTTTTTGCTGTATGCCAACGACATTATCTAGTGGAGTTGCATTCACACAAGTATCATACTTTTTACAAGTTCTTCCTTCCCAACTTCCCCCTTTCCCATTCTAACTTCATGTATTGTAATTCTTTGGCTAAATTGTTTATTATTATTAATAAGGGTATGCATTGTCTAATGTGTAATCTTAATGATACTATTGAAAATTGCAGCTTGTTGGTGGGAATTCTGCTCTTGCTCTTGCAATGACAGTCATTTCTAATCTTCTAGGTGTTCTGACTGTAAGTTTATACTTGATGTTGCTCTTGTAAAGACAATAATTTCTATTCCACTATGCATCTTAACTATAAGCTCATTCTCGCTGTTACAGTGCCACTGATTTTTCATATAAAGACAATAAGAATTTGAGGGCTGCATCAACAGCTAATTTTTCTACTGACATATCATATTTTTTATTTTTGTTTCCAATAGGAAATATTCTTTTATAACCTTTCATAGACTCCTTTCTAGGCAGATACAACTTAGATGTGCATACTGGATTCTGCTTTCCATCTTCTTTCGCTTACTCCTGAGTTCATACTTTTCAAATTACCAGAATAGTATGCCAATGGTCGTTTGATGCAGTAGGTGCCCTTTTGTATCTCAACGCTTTTAGTTGATGGAGTGACGGTTTTGGTGTATCCATCCCAACTGGAAAGCTCTTTTGCAGTCTAATTTTGACATTTCTGGTGCCTTTAGTTTTGGGAAAGGTTTCTTCTTGCCTTTATTCATACTAATAATGTCTATCTTGTTCTCATTCGAAATGTCTGTTTGGATATTGTAGTTGTTGAGAAAAGTATTGTGTTGAAAACATTGTTAGAGGTCATTAAAGTTTATTTTGCAGGTGAATGTCATATTTTCTAATCGTAAAGGTTCCAGAACTCCTAAATAATACTTCTAAACTTCTTTTTCAATGTCGAACATGGTGCTTTTTTTTTAAAAAACAGCTTCAATCTTGATTCTGAAATAGACTCTAAATACTGTTTACTATGACTGAAAATTGTGTTGTTAATGGTTTTATGGATTATGAATAATTTCCTTGTTGATACTTAACCGTTTGTACCCTTAAGCTTTGGGAATAATAACTCAGCCCCTCTCTCTCCTCTGTTAAATTGCACAAGAAAGTATGTATGAAGTCTTGTTTTTTTTTTTTTTTTCCCTTCTTTCCCCTTTGAAGAGCTCTATGTTACTTTCCCTGTTGGTGGTTAGATGGTCATGTTCTTTTGCTAAGTTCTTGTATCTACCTGAAAATGATAAAGAGCATAAGATCCTAATTCATCCTGTTTGATGTGAATTCCTTCTTATTAAGTATTTTTTTTGGGTGTAACTTTATACAGCAGACTCAATGTTGATTTTTTTTTTTTGGTTCCCCTCCTTCTGGAACAGGTTGATTGGTGCACTATCATCCAAATCACAGAAGGAAACTGTGACTCTCCTAGTCAACTTTCTCTTTGTTTTATTTCATCTCTTTGAATTTCATTTTTATCATTGGAATTATTTAGTTTTTTCTACCCAGCTAAACTGTAGTTGAGCACAGGCATGAAAATTTAGCTGAATGATATGTTGTGGCTTTAATGCTCAATTTTTATTAAAATTTTTCAGAAGGGTTTAGTTCACAAATTGTTTAGGTTTTCCCAGACTATAAAGAAGTGGCTCAGTAGAGGCATGAAAGTTTAGTTGATTATCTTTATCAAACTCTATATGCTCAATTTGATTTCATAACTTATGAGCAAAGCATTTAGAAGCAACAAATATTGTTGAACTTCTTGAAGGGGATGGAGTTAGAAGTGTTTGGACCAAAATTTTGGTATTAGTTCCATACATAATTCTGAGCATTCTGTAGTAAGCTATTAACATAACCTATGTTACATAGCAACAGCATGAACAGGAGAATCTCTTCATCCATCAATCGCGACACTGGCTTTGAGCATAAATGGCTAAAAGGCTCTTAATTTGCCGTTATTTTGGGATTTCTGGTCTTTATGAAAAATCACCATTAAAGACTTGACTAGACATGCAGGGGAATCCCAGTAGTGTATTTTATTCTCTCTCTTTTGGTGCTTTTGTGCAAGATGGCCGTTTGATGATATTAGATGCAGATACTGATGAAGAACTTATTAAAGTCCATGGTGCTGAAACTCACTTGCACAAAACCAGTTGATTTGTGTTAAGTCCAATACATTATTCGATGTGGGATATTTTTCCTAACACACCCGCTAAGTACAACTGGACTCACAAATGGAATTCATGGGTTCATACATAAATGAACTTATAAATGGGTAAGTACTGAAATTCACTTGCACAAAACCAATTGGCTTGTATTAAGTCCAACACCCACTCAATTATAAGTTCTTTATTTATTTTATCATTATTCGATGTGGGATATTTTTCCCAACAAAACTAAAGATCACCATCACATAATTGAAAGCAGAATGCAGTTAGGAAACAATGCATATTTCTTCACATCAATAGTTTTATTTTTTTACTTCAAAAGAGTAAGAGTAACAAAGTTTTTGATACATGATATCAAAACAAATGAAATAATTTTCATTCGTTATGCACTTAAAATGTGTCTTTTCCCATAAGATTAGATTGGATTGAAACTGTCCGGCAGGTTTGGCAATGTACATTGATAAAAATCATAAAATTCTAACAGCAGCCAGTACAATCCTCCTTAGCCTTGTAAGTATTTGATCCTTCTATGTTTCTGAACCATACTAATATTTGAAAGAAGAATGCATTATATTAGCTTTTGATTTTATTTTCATCTTCTTTGTTTTGGTAAATTCATAGAAAGCATATATTTTACCCTATTAATTTGTTTAGTTGAGATCCGCAGGTAGCAATACCTCAGGTTTACTAGTTGGCAATTGTAATTCCTGCTTGTTTAACAGAATTGTATATGTGATTCAGAACATCTGACTGGCATTTTAACAATAATAATGCAAGTTTATTGTGAATTTTTGAAAAGACTAAATAAGGTGGCTGAAATTTGTACTTGTTCCCAGGATATCAGATCTGGTTGCAGAGAAAATAAAGACCACCAAAAAAAAAGATTCTAAACTTCAAATTTAGAAATTGCATCAGTGTTTCCTTTGGCATCACACCTAGAGTTAGATTGCATTACACAAATTTATTGAGTGAAAAGCTATTAAGAAAGCAATGGCATTGCAAGTATACTTGTATAGAATCAAAGTTATTAGGTACTTGAACTCCACATCCTTATTGGGGCATGAACTCCAAATATAAAAGAAAAATTAACTACTCGAATAGATAATGTTCAGTTAAAATGTAATTTATTTGCAGAAATCATAGAAAAAGAATCTGAGTTGCTATCATCTGCCCGATATATTGTGTACAACTGTACTCCTAAGACTGGAAAGCCATTCTAGCATCCAGTTTATTGTATCAAACCGCATAACAGTTATTTTCTTTTGTTGTTTACTGTGCTCATTCATAAATTTGTTTGTACTGGAATTTTTGTGTAAATTATGTATAGTTTCTGTTCTGGTTTTATTATGATCTGATAATTATTTCTTTTCTACATTGTTAAAGATCCCGTGGATGCAAGTAAGTATATATCTAGACCCTTGCCTTTAATGGTTAAGCCACAATTGGTAGTTGAAGCTATTGGAATGGGAATGTAAGTTATTCATTTATCATGTGATCTTTCATTCTGTCTTCTAGTGTTTGTATGTGTCTTGCTCTCAAATTTATAAATTCTCTATCGTTTATAAAGCTTATGCAACTTCCATAATTAGCCAGGGACGATGGCAAATGGCTTTTCCTGTTAGTTGTTTGTTTGTTTACAGACTATACTCCACTTTGTTTGTTTTCAGACTTGTGCATCTCACTTTACTGGGTTTTAACACCGCTGCGCTACAAATCTTATCAACTGGATTTGGTGGTAAAGAGTCAGTTTTTTCAAAGAAAGAGAATGCCCGTGCGCTCTTAATTGTTTGTAGTCAGGTTAGCATTCCCTTTCACATAATATACTGCATTTCTGTTCAATTTAACTAATGGCCAAATATTAGTGCGTTATCATGCGAAGCATTTCATCTTTCCACTAAGCATCTGGTTGACAAGTGAAAAGTAATGCATCACCACCTTCAATTATAATTTTTCTCCAATGTTTCCCTTCTAATATGATTGTCCATGGCAAACACACACAACGTACAAGAAACTCATGGTTCAATAGTTGAAAGAACTTTAGTAGTTTGTATTTGAGCATTGGCAACCAGATTTAAGTGGGAAAGGAGAAAGAACTTCATCTTTTTCATATCCTGTTGCACATTGAAACAATCTGCTTTTCCATTTTCTAAGTGGAAAAACTAGTGAGGAATGTACTATAATGGAAGAATTCAATGATGAAAAAGAGAGATTTTGAGTAAAGGGAGTCCATAGTTAATTTAATAATCCAAGTCCATTTTGCTTGAAAAGGAAAGAAAACTGAAACAGCTTAAAAGCTTTAATGTAATTGCCCAAGCTCTATTCACTTGAGTAATTTTGACTTCTTCTCTATCACTCCACTCTTCTCAAATCAATGATACTAATCAGCATGTGTTTAGCTATGCTTAATTAAGATCTCTATGATTGTTACTATCTTTCTAAAGCTAGTCATCCACATAAAGATAGCTAACTTTGGAGGGATAAACATGCATGCCACATTTTCTCCCCAACAAAAAATTGGCACTTCTGGCGGAGCTTTCCCTTGCTAAATATCATGTTAAATATTTCACACTGGATTTGATCTTCCCCATACTAAAAGCTTGTCTTTGCTAATATCTGGTTCCAAAAATTATTGAATAAGTGTACAGAAAGAAAGAAAAAGAAAAACTGAATGTTGCAATGTTTATCTTGTGGGATCAATTGTTTGACGCTATTATTTTTGCCATTTCAAAATTGGATATCTGCTTTGTTTACGTTAATGACTGCTTTCGACAAGAGTTTTTTTTTTTTTGCCAACTTTCCTGGATTTGCAGAAAGTTTTGCTTATTGTTGTAGCTTGTAGTGGAACAACTGAGTGAGGCACTAGGTCAATCTAGTCTTCTAGTTCTTCCATTTGTTGCAGCACATGTTAACCAGGTTTCTGATTCAATTCTTGTATTCTCTTCATTTTTTTATTGCTGATTTCTTTTTCCTGATTTTTGTTTCTTAATTAATTTGTCACAAGAACAATGTTACTTTATATTGTTTTATTTGTGTAGATCGTCATTGACTCATTTCAAGTGAAATTTTGGCTTTGAAAAGATAAGTCATACAACCAAATCAAGAAATTTTGAAGCATGCCATCATTAATTGAGAAACATCTTCTGTGCTAAAAAAACACATTTTTGTATCATTCATAATCCTTGGTCATTGATACTAGATTGAAGAATGTATAACATGTAGTAATTGATGCCATCGATCAGCTGGTATGGAATATTGGCCATTAGATATAGTAAACATATGGATAGAGGAAGTGAATATGCATTTGTGGGTTATGCCTCTCATATTAACATCATGAAACCACTATCAGCAAAATAAATAAATAAATGAACTATAAACAAAGCAAAGCAATAATGGAGAAGATAGAATTCATTTCTCTCAAATGATTGTATAGGGGACCTAATAGCCACTTATGTAAAGATCTAATATGATAAAGCCATAAAAGACTCATAATTAGATTCCTTTATTGTTAAGGAAATGAAACCTATCCTCCCAAAAGCATAATTAAAAATAGAAGATTCTAACATTCTCTTTGACTAAAACAGCCAATGTACTAAATGGATCATAGTACCCTTTCACACTTTGTATGCATCAAACGGTTTTTACCCATCTGGTTTTGCAAAAGCTACTCTACTATAGTGATCTCAAGGCTCCATAAATTTAAGAAGAAAAAAAAAAAAGAAAATGGATGCAACATATCGACAATGATCAATGGAATGAGAAAGGGTAAAATGTTGTGGATTGGCTTGGAAAAAGGAATAGTCACTTGACAATTATTTTGGAGAACTTGCTGTCTTTGGGGTGGTATGGATTAATGTACAAAGATATATAAAGTTGTAAGATTTTGTCTTTTTCATGCATTAAACAAAATTCGTTTCTTTGATATGATAAAAAGTAAATTATCTATTTTGAGATTAAATAATGCATAGAAAAATATATATTTCATAATTTGACTCTAAAAATATGATAAATCTATTTACCAACTAATTTAACCATTCATCAAGGGTTGCAATATTCATACTTGAATAAACCAATTGAATGGTTTCATCTTTAGCAAAAAAATGACTTTGAGCCAATTCAAGAGCTAATTGCATAACCTAAATAATAGGGTTTTAAAGTCTTTTCAATTTTAATGTCTACTTGAATTAGCCTATCCATGGGGTTATTTTGCTGAGATTGCAGAGACTCAAAGTCTATTAATAGGTTTTGTTGATTTAGTGAAGTTTTTAATGTCTAGATAGAATATGATGCATGAGACCATAAATCAAAAGAGTTCAAAAGATAAGATGCACTCACAATAGAAAAAATAGGGATACGATCTATAAGTTTTTAAGTTTTGAAGGAATGAAAATGTTGGGATCTTTCGTTATATAGTTAATACATCTTGAAGAATTGTGACAAAGTTCTTTGCTTACTTTCCTCAATTGCTATTATTATTATTATTATTATTATTTTCAATCTTAGGAATCCTATACGAGGTTGTAAGAAAAGTATTATATCTATCTATATTATATGTACTATAAATACAAATCTATGACATATTAAATTAATAATTTTATCTAATAATATATATATAATTTAATATGAATAAAATTATAAAGAGGTGCAATACAAAAATTTCTTAAGATGTCATTTATTTTGATATTATTTTCTTTTAAATACATTTAATTTCAAAATTTTAATAAAATTTAATATATCAGTGCTCGTATGATCGCACCTGCATTAATTTTTAGTCATCATTGGTGTCTCTAGCTTTTACATATATATTCATTATTGCTCTGGAATAATCAAGTGTTGGTGGTTCTTTCTTTCTTTTTTTCTTTTCCTTTTACTTTTTAATTTCAGCGCTACTCTGTTCCGTTATAAAGGGAATAGAGGTTTAATTACTTGAAAAAAGATTGCATATGATGATAGCATTCTTATTGAGGAATAACTAAAGAAGCTTGAGCTAAAGTGGATGTGTAACTCCAAACCACTACTTAAATTTACAACTCACAATGTTTCTTTCTTTCTTTTTTCTAAAAACAATGATTAAAAAAAAAATTACACTACATAAGACACTCTATAAATATAATGTAGAAAAAGACTATAAATAACTTGAAGAATATCTTAAATATTATTATTAATAGTATTTAAAATATACTTTTTAAAAATAATTAGATTCGTTTTATAGGTACTTTTACGACACTTATTAAAAAAATAAATAATTTAAATTAAATTAAATAAATTAATCTAAAAATAGATTAAATAAGATAAAAATAAAGATTTTGATAAGATTATATTTAATAGAATGAAATATTAGGAATAATTTTTTTTTATTTTTTTTATTTTTATGAAGGATGATAGAATAAAAGCTTCAACAAAAATAGCTTCAAGGAACTCTAAGTTCCTGCCCATCAAATAAACCTATTACATTATTTGCCAAAAATGGCTGAATAAAAAGAGGAGGATTATCAAGAATTGTATTAAGGATATTTTAATGTATTTTTAAAACAGAGACTCACTGATAATATTAATTTAAATTGAGAGATAAAATAATAATTTACTCTTATATTTATTTATAATCATTATTATATTAAATAATAAGTATAAATTTTCACTTTTTTCTTATCAAATTTAACTTTACCTGAAGTATTATATTCATTAGAGAAACCCAAAACCCCATTAAGATGATTGGTCTTTTATTACGAGTGGAAAGAATTTTTAAAGCATATAGACATCTAATGGTCACTAAAGAGAGAAATAAAAATAAATAACTAAAAACTAAAAAGAAAATAATAGAGTTCATGAGATGTTTTTCACCAATCAAAAAGACCAAATTAATTTATATACATATATAAATAAAAGAGTATAAATTTGTCTATTTTTTTATAAATTTAATTTGAATTAGAATTTAAATTTAAAAATTTTCAATCATAAAAACAATTTCAATATGAGGATGATTTGCCCTTATTTACTATTATTATTATTTAAAAAAAAAAAATTGATCATGCTTATCTATATATTATAAGGGATGTTTGAATCTCAACTCTAATTAAAAAATTTAATTAAAAACTCAATTAACATATATTAAAAAATATAATTTTAAACTCTCAAATTGAAAATTCAGATACCTATGATATTATATTAACAAATTGAATAAATGATATTATCCCTTAGTTTTCCTAAAGGCCGAAGGCAACAAGTCAAAAACACTGTTGGAAAATGCATGTAAAAGTGTTTATAGGGCAATTGGTGTCAAAAGCCAAATTTAAGAAATAGGGTGCCCCACAGCCCAGAGGACAGAGCTTTTTCCCTTTACCTTAACACGTTTCGATCCCTAAACACTTTAACATGCTGAATTTTGGTTCTGTTTCCTATCTCTCTCAAAATCTATGGTTTATTTGGTTCTTTAATTTTCAATCTGTTACCCACTTGGGATTTCCCAGTTTTGTTTTTTATTGTTTAGATTATATTCCATATGTAATAGATTTATAGGGCTCAACTAATAACATCAAATTTCAGTTCATATTATTACCCTAATTTGATTCCCATTTCACATCAAATGTTACAAAAAGGGAAACCAATATCTTTTTCTCATTGATTTAAGCAGCAGTTAATTTATATAAAATTAAGTTTTTAAATTGAAAAATTATTTTCCTACTAATTAATTAATGACAATTAAATTACTCTTATATTTATGCAATATCAACTATTAAATTCAAAATGAAAAGCAAATAACTACTTATTTTAATGAAGATTAAAAAATAATTTCTAATAAAATCTAATCGATTATTTATTTTCAACTTAATGATTAAGATTTAATAATACATTAATATAATAAATCATATCTATATAAATATAAGAGAATTCAAAATTTTTAATAATAATTTTAATTTATAATTTAAATAAAATTATATTTAGTTACAACATCGATTTATTTTGTATCCACTCATCAATTTTATTTTAACTAACATCAAATAGAAATGAAAAACATTGGGTAATTATATGAAGAAGGGCAATAAATTTTAGAACTTAGTGCACATGCATGTGTCCAGGATGAATGCAGCAGGTGTGAGAAATGATAATGATTGGTCAGTAAAATTGCATAATTGAATAAGTTAGTACACAATAATTTGAGGGTGCATTCGAAATCATTTTTTTGACAGTATAAATTTCAAAAAGTAAGAAAAAATGTGGTTCTGAAAATTGTCATCAATGGTATCAGGGAGATATTATTTCATTATTCATACACACACACATACACTCTTTCTAGTTTCTTTCTACTATACTTCACAAAGCCATTTCTTATGCCAAGCAAAGCAATGGATAATGAACCAATGGTATAGGGAATTTTATAAATCATTGAATATAATATAATTATGTGTAGTTTTTTTTTTTTTTTTAATAATTGAAAAGATAAAAAGCAACAAAGGAAGTATTAAAGTTAATTCTAATGATGCTAGTTAATTTTAATACAAATATATTTTTTATTTAAAAACAAGAAATTTGTTCTTTATTTAAAAAATAAATCTTTTTTTACTCATACAATATGTATATAATGTATAACTTATATCAAACTCACAATTAACTATAAATTTAGAATGAGCAAAATCAAACTCAAAAGTTAAATTCGTGAGCTTTCAACCCTTTAGCTTTCATTAAAAAAAAAAAGTTTAGCATCATATTTTTAATTAAAGAATAATAATTATTAATTATGGTAACGCCAAGGGAAGACATCTCCAAGCTCAAGCCCTCTCAGTTTAATGAAATTCTTCATTTAAAAAAAAAAAAAGTCATCTAGAAGCTAATTAGGTTTGTCATGCAATTTGAAAAATTTTTATTTATACTGTGTGTATACATCAATTCAATAAAATAAAAATATTTAAAAGAAAAAAAAATATTAATATCTTTTCAATAAAATAAAAATCATATTAATTAAAATATTTTATCACTCATTAATTAAATATATAATATATTTCTCTATACTCAGTGTAAGTAAAAAAAAAATCGGTACAATCTAGGGCTTTTTTTAGCTCTTGTGAATCCGTAAGTCCTATTTAATAAGGTTTATAAATTATGTGAAAATAGATATTATTGTAAAATTATAATTTTTAAGTAATAATATTTTTCATTTTCTAATAATATATGATAATTTTGAAAAATGAGAAATTATTTTACAAATTATAATGTCATTATTTTTTAAAAAATTGAAAAAATAGATTCTAATTATAATATAAAAAATTACAATGTGATTTTTTTTTCAATCTATTTAAAAATATTTCAAATAAAAATTATAATATAATTATAATATTAAAATTAATTTTTTTAATACGTTCACTAAAATTCATGTGATATGAATTCGAAGTAGCATATAGTCAGAGTATCGTATTTAGCTAAGTTATCAATTCTAGTGGAGTTTTGATCAAAAATTCTCATATCACCTTTATTAAAAATAAATAAAAATTTAAATATATGCCTAAAAAAATTTTTTAATGACAACATTAAAAAATATTAAAATTTAATGATTTTGTATATCATTTATCCTAAAAATATCCAACAAGTTAGAGGCCATCCCTCTTCTGTATGATAAATTAATAATGCACAGTTGCTGCAAAAAAGATTGATAAAATCCTATAGCAGCTGGTAAAAAAAACTTTAGAATAATTATGGGGATTTAAATCCTTCTGCCAGAGCCAAATAGTACATCTATACTTATCCTTTCCACAACCAATTTTAAATTCAATTCAAAAAAAAAATTAACATTTTAATTTTGGTTTTCTAATTAATATTTTAATAATTAGAGAAATAATTACATAAAATGAGAGCATATTCATACTACTCACATAAAACTTTATATGTGATAAAATGAACATTTATCCGTCATATCTAATAATTTTTTTAATAATTATACTTGCATATACATATTTAAATTTAAATTTCTCTATGTAAAAATAAATTAATGTTCATCAAACTAATTAGTGCAATAATTAAATTTAGGGAATAATATATTGATTAGTAAAATTTAAAAGATACAACTTAATTAATTAACTAATCAATCCATAGGGAAATTTTCATAGTAAAATATACTTGTAAAGTGTTATTGGCAAATCCACTTCCAAATAAAAAACAAATGCACAAGAAGGTGGATTGTCACTAGTAATAAATAGAGTTAAAATTAAGTGCTTAATTGCATGAATTATTGCATGTGTACCCTCTCATTTATGAATTATCTTCTCTTATAAAATTATTTTAAGATATATTTTAATATAAAAATTCATAATTTATGATTGTATACCACTTACTCTTTATGACTCATGAAATTTTTTAGAATGACGAAATTAAAAAATTAATTTTGATTGGGGTAATAAAAAAAATTTCGTGTAAAAAAAGTAGAGTTTAATAGAAAAAATAATTTTTATATAAAAAATAAAATTTAGATAAATGAAATAAATTTTTTTTTATAAATTAATAAAAATTTTTATATATATAACTCAAACTCATCTGAATCATCATTTGCCTCCGTTTATACTGCCTAACATCTACTAAATTTAGATTTATCCCTTTTTTTATTGATAATTAGGGTTTAAATGAAAGCAAATTTATGAATTTTTTTATCAAATACCTTTAATTAATTTAGACAAATAAATTACCACGAAAACTTACTGTTATTACAATAAATAAGCTCTTCCTTATTATTGATCATTATTATTATAATAATTTACCACTTGTTACTACTAGTACTTTTTGTCAATACTCATTTTATTGCAAACTAATTAGAGTACAAGAGTGCTTCTACAACAAGAGCAGGTCCTTTTGTTAGGACATTTGATATATATATATATATATATATATATATATATATATATATATATAGCTATTATTATTTCCTTGTCACCAAAGCTGCAAGTAATTAACACAGTATAATTAAGGTAAATCATCAACAAGGATCCCAACTGGCTTATTCTAAGCAAAATAAACCACAAGAAAACTTACCTTATTTAACATTCTTATATATAGATATTTTCTTTTAATGATCAGAGATATTCTAAGACCAACTTATTAATAATAATAATATAAGTGGGCGATTTAGAAGTAGTAACTATAGCTAAGGGCTCCACTGCCATTGTTTTTCTTTCTGTTCTTTTTGCGTGATCATCAGCGTCTTCTTGCAGCAGTTTCTCTCTGAGCATTAAAGAAGACAGCTGCCACAGGTAGGCCAAGTTCATTTTCTTCAGCAAAATTTCTTGAATTGAACTTATCTCTTGATGTTGGTGTGTTCACTGTTTGTCTTCTTTTCTGCTTGAACAAAAGAAACACAAACCTGTGTATTCCTATATTTGGCTTTGGCATTTCATAGCTCACCACTTCTCTTCCTGTAATTTTTTTTTTAAAGAATATTTGAAAAAAAAAATTTATAAATAATTCTTTCATAAATAAAACCCAGAAATTAATCATTATTATTATTATTATTATTACTGTAATATATATAAAAATAACTTCTGAGGCTTACCAAATGTGGCATCTGTTGTTCCTGGGATGTCTGTCACTATCCTGTAAAGACATTAAATAGATAGATATGGTCAAATCAAGTTTAAACCCATTAGTCCATATATATTTATATTGTTTTGTGTACTTTCATTACCATTTTTTCCCTATATTTGTACATAAGTTTTTTGAAAATCTGGTAATGCTAAAATCAATTCTTTTTTCCTCTTTTTGCCATATTTGTATTACATATATTTTCCTTTTTCTAAAAAAAAAGTCCTTAAAATTCACTCGATAATTTGTATATATATATGGTTGTAGTTTCCTTTTTTTTTTTTTTTTTTCAATACCAGTGTAAGTGCTCCCTCGAGTATGGATCACTGGGACCAGGAACATCTGGGTCTGTCATGACCTAAAATGAAAATAATAATGAAATTAAATTAAGAAGAGAGAAATTAATTAATTAAAATATTTATGAAATAATAATAAAGAAAAAAGTAATAATTACCAGAGTAAAAAAGGATCTCAAATCACCTCCTTGAACCTCAACCTTAGGTTTTTGAGTAACAGCAGAAGGGAAAAGCTCATGACCATTATAAACTTGCTTGTTAGAGTTATAAGTGACTGCCATTTTCACTATTGGTGTGAAATAATCAATCACATCTCCAATAACTCTTCCAACTACAAGAGGATCTGACATTTTTGCCATGATCTCTCGACTCACACTCAAACAATAAAAATATTAAAATGAAATAACTCAATTAATAGCTCAATATATATGAGAAGAAAAGAAAAAAAAAAATAAAGACAGAGAGTGACAATTCTTGAGAGTGGATAAGCTATTTAACTATAGACGTCTGTATTTTCTTGTAAGGCATTGAGAGTGGGAACCCCCATATTTATAGTGTTGGTACTAAGCTTATAATAGCCCTAGGCTATATAAGGGATAGTGGGGTTACCTGCTAGAAGTATTAATTAATTAGTAAGTCAAGAATTATATAAGTAGTATTTTTTTTTTCTTTACTATAGCATAAGGGTCTAGCTGCTTGAAAATTCTACCATGGGAATTAATGTCCTTTTCCTAGGGCCTTGAGCCCTTCTTGACTATTAGTCCTTTATATGTACAAAGTCATTACTATTTCTATTTTTTATATTGAAATTAAAATGAATGACATTTCTTTTTATATATATATTTTTTGTGTATGTTATACAAACAAACCCATTGATAAAACTCAAATTTGAATCAAATTTTTATAACAGGCCCCAAATTTTGAGTTTCAAAAAAAAAATGGTTTAATCATAAAGAAAAATAATACCCTTCACAATCCTGAAGTTTTTCTTTGCATTTGTTTATCAATTTGGCCATTAAGTATATATATAAATTCGTTTTCATTGGAATGTAAATCACATCTATGTTGCTAATGTGGTTATTTTGTTATATATATATATATTTCTTGAAACTTAATCTGTAATTCATGATTTTATCTTTTCTAAAATGAGTAAATATTGATATTTTTTTTAAACCTAAGAGATATCGTTATACCATAAAAAATATAAAATTAATTTCAACTCGCGCTTCATGATTAGCGCAGAGAATTTGATCTGATAAAAATTTTAATACGAGACATTCCATTATGAATCGTTCTTATTCAGAAATTCAGCGGGATCTTATACCATTGAACTAACCTTTTGGATTAATACTAAGATATTTTAATGGTTATTATTGATGAACAAATTTTTATTTCCATATATATATTCATTTCTCTCACAGAACTAAAAAATAAGTATTGTTACAAGAAATGATGATTAATAATCAAACATTAAGAAATAATACCTAATAATAATTAAAGCAATATCAATGAGTTTTACTTGAATAGTATTAGAGTTATCCTGAAAACTAATATTTCAAGTTGGAGTTACAGTGGAAGTTAAATGAATTAAAAAAAATATTTAAAGTAAATAAATTATTTAAAAATTTGTTTACATATGTTTATTAATAAATAAATATCATGTGCAAAACCATTATTTCTTTATGAATATGCTTTGCAAAATTCTAATCCACTTTGGTCATGCTATAAGAAATCCAAAAATTAAAGTTAAAGGTGATTTTATATGCTTTCATGAGCAGTAAGTAACCTTAGAAATTGAAATAGAATGTTTGCTACTTGGTAATTATTTTGGTGGATTTGTAATTACACATGAAAATTTAATTATTCAATAGCAGTCAATTAATTAAGGTAATTAAATCCAAAACTAACCAAAAATATGATTTTCAATATATTTATATATAAATTTTGAGTTAATGAATTATTATCACGAAAATTTGTTATATATAATTTCTTATATTTTAAGAATAATTTTAAAATTAACTTTTGATGGAATCATGTCAGTAATAAAATATTAAGTTACTTTATTAATTTTTCAGGTTATTATATTTTTATAAGTTCTAATTAAAATTTATATATACTAATATATTATAATTTTTTTTTATCATTTTTTTATTAACCAATATATATATATATATATATATATATATATATATATATATCAAATTTATCTAAAAAATAATATTTAAATTTAATTAAATAATAACTATTACTTGCATATATCAAAATCTTAAAAAAAAAAAAAACAAAATCTATGTAATAATTATTGTTGCCTCATATGCACTCTTTCCTGCCCATTCTTACATGTGTGTTTTTTTTTAACTCTAAAATTTATGTGCTTTATAGACTTTTGTAGTTGTCATTAGTGTGTGGATCTCCACTTACATGTGTTTATATATGATTGGATTTGATCAGTTTAAAATATATATTTTTAATTAAATTAGATATTCAATTATATTATAACCAAACTATAAAGAAATTTGGTTTGGTTATATTTTTAAATTAATTCGATCTAACCATATAACAGTAAAATCTAATTGAATCAATTTGTTTTGATTATAATAGATGATCTAGGCCAATTTTTGCATTGTATTAAATTCATATTCTAAATCTAATTGCTCACATATTATTTACATTGAAATGGAAATGGATTTATATTGAAGGGAAACAATTTTTGTGCATGATATGATTATATATGTGTGTGTGAGTGTGTGTATGTGTTTTGAATGGGTAAGAATCTACATGTGTATCATTTTTAACATAAAGGAAAGACAGAATTAAAGCATATACTGCTAAGACATTCTGAAGCTAGGAACTAGTTATGGGGTTTTGTATTAAAAGTCAAAAACAAACAGAAATTCACTGTATGAGTGTTGTTAGAACCTTTCCTAATATTGCCATTCACTTAGGAACATACTGTAATTGGAAAATACAATTGTTTTAAAGGGTAAAAATAAAAAATAAAAAAAGAGTTTCAGAAGGTATAAAGCAAACTCCACCATAATCCCACAAACAAAGACTGCTAGTGCTTTGGGGTCATTTCAAGTAAAGAGAGATTCAGTTTGTGTCACTTCTATTCTAAATTTGGTAAATACTAAATACAAAAATAATGTATATTCTATAAATGGAAACTCAAACAATTCCTTTTCTTCATTTTCCCACTTAGGATGCATTTTGATAATATATAAAAATACTTACTTCTAAAACTTTTATTTTTTTAATTTTCTTTTTCTTTATCAGCTTTTACATTATGCATTTCCTTTTTAGTTTTTTGCCATTACCCATTAGACATCACATTGTTCAAAAGCCAATATTCATGCATTCTTTTATAATTGTGTTATTATATATAATATACATGGTAAGGCAGTGGGTTGATGCTTTATTTTGATAACCAATACAATAATATATAATATATTCTTGCATATAAAATATATAATATACATTCTTGCACATAAAATGTACTATATATTCTTAATCTTCTTGCTTTTTTTTTTTTTTAAATTTATGAAGTGTTTTGATATCGTACTGAGTATAAGACTAATCTCTCTGTATAATTAGTGTCGATTCAAAAAAATTTGATCTAATGAGAATTCGAACACTTGCTTTAATTTTAATTTCTTGATAAATTATGTAAAAATGCTTGAAGAACTATATATATTATATAAAATTATAAAGGGATTTTTTTCTCATTTTCAAATTACTTAACCTACAACAAAAAAATTTATTTTAAACATTTCTAATATAACTAATTTTTCTTTGCATGTGTATTGCAGGCGATTTATTTATTTTTTATTAACTCATGGATTACTAATGTAAATATATTTTTTATAATTTATTAGGTATGAAAAATAAGGATATGAATCCAATACGAACTATTCTAAAATTAATTAAGAAGAAAAATTAAGAGAGCAACATTTAACTATAAAAAGAAAGAAAATTAATTAAAAATAAGTTAATAAATAGTTTATCTCCTATATAATATTTTAGAGAAATTTTTTCAACACTCTTTAACATTAAAATAATAATAAATAGTGATACTAAAATTTCAAATAAAATTTTAAAATAAAAAATTACAATTAACATATAAAGCTCATTATTTTTTTTCAAATTTGAATTCGATACATCACAATTACATAACTCATACATAAAAATAAAATATTAAAAAATCCTTCATTTTTTATATTGATTAGTGACTGATCATTTACAATTAAAGATCATAAATAATCAATAAAGTATTAAACAAATATATAATGATATGTCATTAACATCATAACATATTATATCTTATCAAATTAAGCAGCTCCAAAACAGAAGAAATCTTCAAGAAAACTGTCAAATACAAAAGAAAAAAAAATTAATGGTGAAAAAACAAAACTCATATTATATTTTTCCATGTCAGATCTATCCAAATAACTCTTCTTCGTTGTTCATTGTCATTATTATATTTTTTAATTCAATTACGTGAAGAACCAACACTCTGATTGTCCATTCTTTTTTAATTCTTTAAGTGTATATATCCTCTTTACTATTGATATATTTATTAAAAAAAATTAAATTATATAAAAAAGTTATCTAATAAAAAAAAAAAGAATTGTGCTTATTTTTAATTACATAAATCATCCAATATCTTATACATGCCGACTAATCCGGATTTAAACTGTAGAAATTATTTTTTGAAATTTTTTAATAATTAAATTTTCTTGTAAATATTAATTTAAATCAAATTATTTTTCGTCCAATCAAATATTTTTCCAACCTCCATTTTTATATATATTATAAATATGCAAAAATTAATACATAATATTTGTTTTATTAAGATAATAATTAAAATAAAATGAAAAATGAAAAATAATATAATGAGCAATTGAATAACATGCGGTAGCTAACGTGGCTCTGGGCATAAGCAGGGAATCTATTCTTTTTCTTTTCTTTTATTTTTTACTTTTTGAGATAATATTATTTTTCTTTGTGTGCCTTACAAGAATAAGAAACTTCTGATAATCACTTTTTTTAGGAAGAAAATTCAAATAAAGCAACAGTTTTTATATATATATATATATATATATATATTATGGTTCATAGAAACTCCAGCCGCATACTCTAATTTTTTTTCTCTAGTTTTCTCTAAATTTTATTTTTATTATTTTTGTTTCTTTTATTAGTTTTATTATTCTTTTTATGGGATTTAATAAGTCTTTTTTTATTTCTTTTATAGAATTTAATGAGTCTTCATTTATGAAAATATTATGTTCAAAGATTTAGAGTTAAAATTTTTATTTTGAATTTGTCGCTAATATTTAAGCATTTCGATTTATTTTAAAACTTAAAAGTCGATTTTTTGATAAAAAATAAAAACACCACACTGAACTTGTTATCCATTGAATTATCAGTTTTAATGTTATACCAATACAATTGGAGATTATTGAAAAAAAAATGTTCTATCAATACGATTAAAAATTATTAAAAGAATTGATCTACAAAAACAATTTAAAAATTATTGGAAAAAATTCTAAGTTAATTTTTTATTAGTTATTTTGGTATTTCTTATTTTCAAATCAAGATGATTTACTTTTTTCAATCTGAATGAAATATTCATGATTTTCCTTAAAAAAAAGTGTAAACTAAAGGTAGTGAATAATTCATTATTTTTAAAAAATAATTATTAAATTATTAAATTATAAATGAATTTCATGAATTATAGATATTAATTTAAAATAATAGAAATAAATAATATTAATTTTGATAAATTTTTAAGGATATTATAATAATTTACACCTAAATAATATATGTTAACATGAAACTTATCCTTTGGAGCAACTGAATATATAGTTCTACAATTCTTCTCTTAAAAAAAAATTCCTAACGATCAGAATATGAAAAACATTTATTTAAATGCTACCACCAATTTGATTGAGAATCCAATTACTTTGCTTTTCCATGATTCCCTGCTACTACATAACCTAATTAGGGTTTTGATTCAATTTTATAGCTTAGAACACCAATAACATTGAATGTAAAATTAATAGCAATTAATGAGTGATGATGAAATATATGTCTTAATAATTTTGTTTCATTTTATAATTTTTTTTAACGCATCATTTATAAAAAATATTAACTGTTAAAATATTTTAAAAAATAAATGGTATGATGCATAAAAAAAAAAATTTAAAATATGAGATATAGATAAAAAATTCGGATTTATCTAAATATATACAAATCATTTTTTATGTTTTTTTTTATTATTATAGAAATTTGAAATATTATCACATGAAAGTATTCCTAATAGTTAAATTTTTTAATAAATTAATGCATGATTTAGTATTGTTGTACATGTGATTTTGCAGTTCTCTTTGCTGATAATTAAAGCTGGTTACAGAATAATATTTCTATGTAATTTCTTGTTGTTTAAGGAATGAATCTATTTTTTGGAGTGCATTGATATTTCTACTTGTCTTTTCTCAAATTTAATGTAAATAATTATAAATTATCACATATTTTCATTTTGTAAAGCTCGGATTGAGGGGGGCTGCTGTGTATTTTTACACAACCGCCCCTCATGTGTTCACTTTTAGGTGTCAAAAATTTTTTATAAAAATTTTTAAAAATTATAATTTAATAGTGTTTCATATAATGAATCAAATGATATATTTTTTTTTATATTAAATAAAAATCAAATGGACAGCTAAAAATGTATTATAAATACATTAAATTTAGATCGTTAAATATAATACACAAAATTTATAATGTATTTTTAGCTGTCCATTTGATTTTTGTTTAGCATAAAAAAATATATCATTAGATTCATTATATGAAACATTATTAAATTATAATTTTTAAAAAATTTTATAAAAAATTTTAAATACCTAAAAATAAACACATGAGAGACTACTGTATAAAAATACACAGCAATTAGCAATTATCTGAACCGTAAATCTCTTCTACAAGCAGCTAATAGTTGTTTATTAGTCTCTCTCACCAAGAAGCTAGTCAGGCCTGGTCCTAATTGGGCCTCTTTTTCAAAAAAACTATTAATGATACGAAATGAGCAAATTCATGGAATTTAATCGAGTTCTATTTTTTTTTTAATTTGTTCAATATCAAATTCGAATAGGATTGGATCTACAAGGAGGAAAATTTTTTTTGAATTTTTTTTTCATATATAAAATTTAAATTTGAGACTTTACTTAATAAAAATGAGTTTTATATGGTTTGAACTATTAAAAAGTGGATTAATTTTGATTTATGATAATAAAATATAAATTAGAATTCAATTAAAAAACTAAAGAAAATGACTTCAATAACAATTAGCAAGGACGTTTTAATCTGGGAAATTGTAATCCGAGGCATTTGCTACATTTTGCTATTGAAGTAACATACACAATGAAAATTAACATTTTTGGTATTATAGACTAACTATAGATGTTTAATTGTAAAATAAATAATAAATAATAATATGGTATTAAGAAGAAATAGTTTGAACTCAATTTCTGTTATGGCTACAGAACACGAAATTTAACAGCAGTAGGAACAACGTTTTTGTTTCACACTATTAATGTAAAAAAAAATTATATATCAGAATGACTTGTTTAACTAGTCACTAGTCACTAGTCACCTTCTCAATATGTGTGCGGCTCAAATTCTCCAATGGATCGTTTTTGTTTGTCTTGTAGCAGTACACGATAGTATGAAACTTGATTTTTTAAGCACAGAAAATATATATGGCAGGTGGATCGGCCAAGAAAATATCAGCTTCATCAGCAAGAGCTCACACAAGAAAGAACAAAGCAAAACCCATTTCTTTTCTACTAAATCCCAGTACGTTTTTCTCTCTTTTTTCAATCTTTTATGTTGTTTGATTATGGGTTCTGTTTTTCTTTCATTTCTTGTTCTTGGGTTTCTTTCTTTTAGTTGATTTTGTTGTTTGATTAAGTTATATATACGAGTTTCTTGGGAATTCTTGGTCTTAATTTGGTAGAAGCAAAATTTGATAAATCAAAGGAGTTTGTGGTTTAGATTCATAATCTTGTGCGATCCAATATGAAATATGAAATTCCATATGCATCATTTTTTTTATTTGTGAAGTATGTAGAAATGAATCAATGTAAATTTTTTTGATTTGGAGTACAATTTATACATATAAAAAAAAAAATTAGTGAATGTAATCGAGTGAAATATTGTTTCCAAAAACAATCAACTATAAAGTTAATCCAGATGAAATAGTATTCAAATTAGTCTATTATGTTTTATTTTATTTTTCTTATAGCTTTATGTTGAAATCAGATAATTTTGATTGATAAGGAAATCTTGTTGCTGCTATATGTTTATTGCTTCTGTTCTGTAGCTAACAGAACAAATACTGAATGTTCATTTTTCTTTTTCTTTCTTTTTTTCAGAAATGTTTGTACCAATAGCAGTAGCAGTAGCTGTAGGTATTATGGGTTGGGTTTATCAGGCATTGAAGCCTCCCCCACCAAAGATATGTGGTTCACCGGGCGGTCCGCCCATCACTTCACCAAGAGTCAAACTCAGTGATGGTAGGCATTTAGCCTACAGGGAGATGGGAGTTCCTAAGGAAGAGGCTAAGCATAGAATAATTGTCATTCATGGCTTTGACAGCTCCAAGGATCTGGATTTACCTGTCCCTCAGGTACAGATTACAGGCCAGTTTAGCATTACTGTTGCATATAGCAGAGTTTGAACCAAAAGTAAGGAAAAATTCTTTTGGACTGACGAATAATAGGTACTTGTCATTTAGTTTTTATGGACTTATAATTGATTTTGGAAAAAGTTTCAAATATAAGCTATATCCAAAATCAGTTTAGACGACCTATGAAAGGATTTCTCCTTATTTTTTGTTACAAAACTACTACTTATGACACATACTGACCACTTATGACATAATTATAGTACTTGTATATTTTGACTATCTCAAGATATAAATAAAATATGAACAGATCAGTATGCTTATGCAGATACTAGTAAATTTATGTTGGTAAATTTCTGAATCCTAAACATAGAAACAAGCAAACATTTTTGTATGATTATCTTATATTATATCTTCTGTGTAAAGTTTATTAATTCATCAAGTGCTTTGAATTCAGGAACTTATAGAGGAGCAAAGGTTATATATCCTTTTCTTTGACAGAGCAGGTTATGGAGAGAGTGATCCATATCCATCGCGCTCAGTGAAGAGCGAAGCATATGATATTCAAGAATTAGCAGACAAGTTACAGATTGGGGAGAAATTTTATGTAATTGGACTCTCAATGGGAGCGTACCCCATATACAGTTGCTTAGAATACATACCAAATAGGCATGATACTTAAACTACTTTCTTATTTTCTTTATGGAATTCTTGAATCTTGAATTCCTGTTTGAGTTTTACCAAAATCTTTTTATTCACAGGTTGGCTGGAGCTGCCCTTGTAGTTCCAATTGTGCACTACTGGTGGCCTTGTCTCCCTGCCAATATATCCACAGAAAGTTTCCAAAAGCTTCAGAAATCTTTTCAATGGACATTTCGCATTGCACATCATACGCCTTGGCTATTCTACTGGTGGATGACCCAGAAATGGTTCCCTACTCTTATGTCAGGAAATATGGAAGCAAACTTTTGCCCCCAAGATATAGAGATCATTAAAAAGTTATCAGGAACTCTGACTGTTGGTCAGGTAGTTACGTTTCTATTGCAAATTAGTTTATCGCATTAAGGGAGTTAACAATTTTTATGGAGAGTTAATCAGGCTCCAACTGGGGGTTCAAACTTGCAATTTTGTAGCTCTGCATCTACTTCAGTACCACTAATTTAAAAGGAGTTACTTTTCTATTGTATTGTTTGTATATAATATTAAAGAGTAGTTGCAGAAGAAAAAAAGGACTCATGCATAAGAGTCTAATAATGAGAATTCTTATGTTAGTTAATTTCTACTTTAGAGTACATTTAGCAGGTAATACTAACAATCTGTTATGTTGCTGAATACAGGAAAAGGTTCGACAACAAGGTGAACACGAATCTCTATATCGAGACATAATGGTAGGTTATGCTAAATGGGAGTTTGATCCCATGGATATAACTAATCCTTTCCCTAACAATGAAGGCTCAGTCCATATTTGGCAAGGTTATGAAGACAAAATGATTCCTTACCAAATAAATCGATACATCACAGAGAAGCTTCCGTGGATTCGCTATCATGAGGTTCCTGATGCTGGACACTTGATGATCTATAGAAAAGAGTTATGTGAAGAAATTTTTAGGTCACTTTTGCTTGGATGAATCACTTGTCATTTTAGGCCTATTCTATGGTGTATCTATTCGAGAAATTGTTTGATGCCATAGAAACAATCATAAGTAAAGCTTCTGTTATATTGTTTCTGTTTGCTGTATTTAGCAGATGAGAAACTTGGTCATGTAAGAATCTTGTTAATGATATGGTAAGGCTTTAAAATTTAACATGAGAGGTTATGCTTATGCACATTGCTAGAACAGAAAATCCTCGAGTACATTAACACTTGCAAGATCTAACAAACTACAGATTTTGTTACATTGAAAAAAAAAATGGTGTCTGAAATTTAATACATAATAGAAAATGATAAAAAAGGAATGGTCAAAACTCTTTCAGTATAATATTGAAAACTAGTTTATACATTTTGTAATATTTAGAAAAAAAAAAAACATCCTTAGCCAGCAATACTTGCTGGTAGTTAAGGACTGCATGTTCCAATCACACCTACAATAATAACAAACTTTAAGAAAAAGTACACTAGTCTTCGAAAACTAGGAATTTTAGTTGGAAGTTTCAACTTATATTAAATTATAATCCTTAACAAAAATAAATTCTTTCAAAACTTGAAGGTTGGTTAGATCATGTGCTCTTGACCAACTAATAGTCAATTTTGAGAAGTGTGGATACAAAATACACTTTGCAAATCCTTTAAAGCTATCTTTACCTCTAGAAGATTAATAAGCTTGTGAACCCCCCAAAAAAAGAAAAAACCTATATGTTCAAGTTTTCTCTTCAGAAAAAGAGAAATTTTCAGGTTTGTATTCTCTTGAAAAAGATCACTGTAATTATTAAGAATTAATATTGATTTCAATTATTTCTTGGGTTATCAAAACATTAAAAACCTTTTTTGTTTTGTGAATTTCAGGGATGTTAACAGTAGTAGCAGCAGTTATAGTAGTGACTTTTGCAGTGTTTGGATACAAAAGAATAAAGCCTCCTCCTACAAAAATTTGTGGGACTCCAAATGGCCCTCCTATTACTTCACCAAGAATTAGACTTAGTGATGGAAGACATTTGTCTTATAAAGAAAGGGGTGTCCCAAAAGAAATTGCCAAGTATAGAGTCATTCTTGTTCATGGTTTTGATAGCTCCAAGGACATATATTTGCCACTATCTCAAGTATGACTTTACTAAGATAATTTTTTTTTTCTCATATCTAACATTGTATTTCAAGTGGGTTTTTTTTATTTTTTATTTTTAGCACAAGAATTTGAAATCCCTCCAAAACTTTTAATTATTGAAGGGAAAATATTTTGGTAATGCAGGAGGTGATGGAAGAGTTGGGTGTATATATCCTAACCTTTGACAGAGCAGGGTATGGAGAAAGTGATCCAAATCCGAAAAGGTCAGTGAAGAGTGAAGCATTTGATATTCAAGAACTTGCTGATCAACTACAATTGGGACCTAAGTTTCATGTCATTGGAGTTTCTATTGGAACTTATTCTATTTGGGCTTGCCTCAAGTATATATCACACAGGCATGTCATTCTTTTCCCTTCCATCTTCCTTAAAATTTCCTGTTCTTTTTCTATTTCAATCATTCATTAAGAGCCTATTCGACATTACTGTTGCACTCAACTGTGATTATACTAAACAAGTTCTAAGAGGGAAAGTGAGCATTGGCCTTAATTCTCAGGGAAGATTACTCTATTATAGTATGATTTAGAGGTTACACATTCTTTCTTTATGGCCTGAAATGCGCTAATGAGGGTTTGGTCTAACAGTAAGACAAAAACTAAGGTTCTAGGAGGTCTCAGGTTCATTCCCTGCTCATGCTGGGTTTAGACTTTACTTGTAATATTTGATATAATAGATAGTTTGAAGTTAGTACTGCTCTGGCATTATGATCAAAATATTTAGTTAACTTGTTTTGACAATGGCTGCAGGCTAGCAGGTGCAACTTTAATTGTTCCAGTGATTAATTTCTGGTGGCCTTCTTTTCCTCCAAAACTAACAAATGAGGCCTTCAGAAAGCAACTTAAGAGGGATCAAGTAAAATTGACAATTGCTCACCATCTCCCTGTACTTGTTTACTGGTGGATGACTCAGAAGTTGTTCCCTTATTCTTCTATCATGCAAAGACACCCAATACTACTGAACAAAAGAGATTTAGAAACTATAAAGCAAATGTCTCAAGTGCCAAATCCTGATGAGGTAGCTTTTCTTTCCTTCTTTTGTATTTTTCTTTTGGCAGATGAGATTTTTTTCTTAATAAGTAGAACAGAAATTTTTAAAAATGAATAAATGGGAAAATAAGTGTTTGGGTTTGTATTGAATTTTATGGGCCCAGAAGAGCAGGGACTTGAAACCTATTCATAGGTTAGATATGAGTTTGAAAATTGTTAAAATTTTTGAAAAGTCTAATCCATAATTTTTAAGACTTCATTCCCCAATATTAAAAAAAAAATATTATACAACACAACTTAATTTAATTTTAATTCCAAGACTAATCGAGATTAATTATATGAATTTTTTGTTTTCAATTTAAATGATTTTGAGTTGTTAACTATGATAAATGAAATGCCTATAGAGAAATGATTATTAATTTAGTTGAGCTGAGTGAGAAAATTATGTTTGTGATTACAGCATAAGATAAGGCAGCAAGGAGTACATGAATCACTGCATAGAGATATGATTGTGCATTTTGGAAAATGGGAATTTGATCCAATGGAGCTACAGAATCCATTTCCTAACAAAGAGGCTAGTGTTTACCTATGGGAAGGTCATGAAGACAAGCTTGTGCCATTTGAATTGCAGAGATTTGTTGCTAAGAAGCTGCCTTGGATCAAGTACCATGAAGTTCCTGATGGTGGTCATTTGATGATCCATGAGAAGGCCTTGTGTGAAATTATTTTCAGGGAACTTTTGCTTGGAGAAGAACCCTCCTTCTGATAAACATATTTATATAATAGGGTTAATAACAAAAATCATGTTTCCTATTAGAGTTTTTTAATAATATTTAGTAAATTAAACTTTGTTTATGTTTCAAATCCACAATTTCACCAATTTAGAGAGATGATTTCAGTGCCATTTAACTAAAATTCAATTATATTTAAATCTGTCATAGAATGAATTCACTCAGAAAGTTATTTTCTATCAAACAACACAACAAAAAAATTATACCTAATTCAATCTTTTCTAATAAAAATAATTCTTTTTCTCAAGTTATTCTCTCAAAATTTATGGTCTATTTATATCTTGTACTTATTTTAAATGAACATTAATTACTTTAATGTTTTTAAAACCAATTAATTAGTCATTGAATCCATATGTTCATGGATACATTCATTTTGACCAATTCAATTAATTTTTATTTGTCACAAAATCCATAAAAAATATCAAATTCCATAAATCATTTACATTTTTTTTTTAGAGATGGTAAATTGTTAAATAAATAAGATATAAAAAAAATCTGCAAAGTATCATATATGAATCCTACTCATCCATGATAATGATTTTTTTAATATCAAATTTAAGCATAAACTAATTACTAAAACTTGTTGAATGTCCTTTTCTATAAAACTTAAAGGTAAGTACAAGTTTAATCCCTCAAGAAAGTATTAGAATATTCTTCAATAGAGTATAAACCACAATGGCATAAACATAAAATGTCAATGTGGGAACCATTGAAATGATGGTCATGGTCACATTCATCATGATCTTCTACTATTAAATTCTACCTAATTATTGCACAAAGGGGAAATATATATACAATAAAAAAAGAAATTTAAAATGTGTTGATCACAATTTTATTATATCTGAATAACTTATTAGCATTAATTATAGAGTATTATTTTAATTTATTTGAATCAGTTATTCAATATTAAGATATCGAGTTCGAGTTTTCTTCTCGTCAATTAAATATAAAATTTATTAAAAATAAATATGATATTTTAAAAAAATATATATTTATACTAAAACTAATTATTAATATCACAGATTATATGGAATAATTTAACAACGCAAAATCTTTAAAAAAAATTGTAAATTTTCTTTTCCATTAAAAAAAAAATTCTAATACATGGTGTATATATGTTTGATAAACTGACTAACCAGCAAAGCATGCTAGTACTTGCCATGTTTTTTAAATCAGTATTTGTCGGCAAGACACCCTTGGCCAGCTATGAACATTATGCTGTTAATCTGTCCATTTGTTTCTTTCTTTCTTTTTTGTTTTTTGAAGTTTCTAATTTTATTTCGAGTTAGAATTATATTGAAAAGTTAAAGATAATAAGTACGTAAAAAAATTTGTAATCTAGTTTTGTAATTGACCATAAGCTTTTTACTTAGTTAATAGACAAATTTTCTGCTAAAATCTTCACTAGAATTTGGCAATAGTGAAATTACTAAAACAAATTAAAAGTTAAAATTAACATTGGTAAGAAAAAAATTTCAAATTAACTGTATTTAGAGACTATAGACAGATAATTTTTCTATATAGGGGTAGCATTAACTCGTATATGTAATTTGATGGTAAATAATATATATATAATTTAAATAAAAATGAAGTTAGATTTCTTTTTTCAATAAAAAAAGAGAGAGAGAGAGAGAGAGAGAGCATAGTAATCTACATTAGACACTTGGTCCAATGGGTGGGGCTTGGCAAAATCTCCTTTATTGTTGAAAGTCAGCTTTGCTGGATCCATACTACTGGAGCAGTGCATTATTTTTAAAATAAATAAATAAATTAGACTTCTATTAAAATTCAAACTCAAGATTTTATAGATTTAGAGATAACTCTAATAGTATTAAGGTCAAATGAAATCATCTTTACGATTGTGTGATTGTGAATTCAAATTTCAATAAGAGTGTAGGAGTAATTTTTTTTCCAAACAACTCGTACCCACAAAAATTCACTAGACAAAGTTTTGTTTAGATTGTAGAAAATGCATTTATTGACCTTCCAATTTTTTTTTTTTTAATCCCACTATCTTCAAATATTTTTGGGATTGAAGGAATATCCAAATATTTATTGCGTATGAAGGAATATCCAAATTAGTCATAAGGCATAACAAGACATAGTGGTATTCCCTCTCAAGTCCCAACCAAGATGGTAGATGGAGACCATCACAACAGTAACAATGGTAGCAGCAATAGAGAGCTTAGACCAAAGGGCCAAAATAAAAAATAATAATGACAATAAAGGAAAAAAGTTCAGAAAACCCATATCGGATATCTAAGAAAGTTAACATTTTTAAGGAAAAAACAGTTATTTAGGCTATTGTTTCTGCAGCTGAAGGCTCTCTGCTGATACCTTAACCTACTGCCAGATAGCTTCAAAGGGTCAAAACACATCAAAAAAGGAAATCAAACATCATTTCAACCATTGGATTCCTGAAACTCAGCATAAGATTTCCAAGATTCAGTCAGGTAAATAAAAGTTCAAAAATCTTTCGTTTCTTTTTTTCTTTTGGGATTCTTATTTTGAATAGTGAAATCTTGAACTATGCCAGCTAGATCTATCTATCTATTTTATTCATTCAGGGATGGTTTCAAGGACAGTAGTTGTGTTGATGATTGGTCTTCTGGGAATGGTTTATCAGGCCACGCAGCTTCCTCCTCCACCACCACTGCCACCACCACCAAAGCAGGATAATCCTCCTGGGAATTTATCATCAAGAATCAGACTCAGTGATGGGAGATTTTTGGCTTACATGGAAAAAGGAATCCCCAAGGACAAATCCAAGTTCAAGATTGTTATTGTTCATGGCTTTGGAAGTTCAAAAGAAATGAACTTTCTAGCTCCTCAAGTACGAATATTGATCTCTCTTCTCTCTTCTTCTTTATATTGATCTGAAATTTTAGACATTTTCATTTGAGATTTGCTTCTAACTAGAGCATAGGGAACTTATTAGGTAAACAAACTGGAGTTCAATCAGAAATTAAAAAAGATGCTGATTGCTCAAAAACACTGCATAAATTAACATATTTACCAAACTACATATTAAGCCAATAGAGAAAACAAATTCTCATTTCAACACAATTTAGAATTTTCTTTTGCTAGATTTAAATGCTTTTAGTGAAATCACTAAATAGATGTGTAGAAAAGCTAGGGAAGTGATTTTCGTTGCTCAAATAATCTGCATGATTAACAAATTTGACCAAACTACATACTAAATCAATAGAGAGAGAGAAAATAATTTGAACACAAACTAGAATGTTCTTGTTCTAGATTTTCAGAGATGCTTTTAGTGAAATAGATGTGTAGAAAAGCTAGGGAACTAATAGTGATTGCACATATTAGGTGGTACCTTATATCAATTTATGTTTCTAAAGATTCTGTAATTTTGTTTATTTAGGAATTACCATACACTCCAATATGAATGATTTACAAGAAAACTGCTAGACTCTCCTTTCTGTCAACAAAGAAATAACTACTGATTTGGTTGTTAATGTATAAGTAAAGTGAATTTAACAGTGGTTTAGTTTTCAGGAACTAATAGAGGAGTTGGGAATATATTTTCTGCTGTTCGATCGAGCTGGATACGGAGAAAGTGATCCAAACCCAAAGCGAACTGTAAAGAGTGAAGCACTTGACATTGAAGAACTTGCTGATCAGTTACAGATAGGATCCAAGTTTTATGTGATAGGAGTCTCAATGGGATCATACCCTATCTGGAGTTGCCTCAAACACATACCACATAGGCAAAATTACCCCATCCTAGCTGCATAGATTTTTCATTTGAGTATCATAAAATTTTGGTACTTACCTCAAAAACATTTTGTGCAGGCTTGCAGGTGCAGCACTAATAGTCCCAGTTGTAAATTATAGATGGCCTTCTCTTCCTCAAAATTTGATAAAAAATGACTATAGGAGAAAACTTGCCCAATGGGCATTATGGTTTTCAAACTATGCTCCTGGTCTATTACATTGGTGGGTTACCCAGCAATGGCTCCCTTCAACTTCTGTCATGGAAAAGAATCCTTTTTTCTTTAGCACTGAAGACAGAGAAATCTTGAAGAAAACACCAGGATTTCCAATGTTAAGTCAGGTAACTTTATGCTTCATATTCATGAAAAGACAAATTTATTATACTCAGTTGTATGTTTACATGCAGAAACATTTAAAGTAGCAGAAAATTAGCATAATAAGTACATGATAGTTTGTATTCTACCCCTACAGGAGAGATTGCGACATCGAGATGTTTTTGATACTCTTCGTCTTGATTTTATAGCGGGTTTTGGAGATTGGGACTTTGATCCAATTCAACTAAGAAATCCCTTTCCTCAAAATGAAAGTTCTGTTCATATATGGCAAGGTTATGAAGATAAGGTTGTACCATTTCAACTTCAAAGATATATTTCAGGACAGTTACCATGGATTAGATATCATGAGGTTCCTCATGGTGGGCATCTAATTGTGCACTATAATGGTTTAGGTGAGGCTGTTTTGAAGTCACTTTTACTTGGAGAAGAACCTCTTAAATTAGAACAAGTTCATCCATGATTGGCAATTGTTCCTTCATTTGTAACATGATCATTTCATTATTCAAAATGTTTTTCATGCAAGTAGATTGATTTTTAGAGAATGCAAATATTTGTCATTTGAAAAGTTGATTGAATTGAATGTAATTCTTTCTCTTGTTTTTCTATGCATATGTAAATAAATTTTACCATTGAATCACTTGTATATAGAAGTCTGGTTTTTTATGTAAATGAAAAGGTTCATATAACAAAAGTTTTGTTATAAGAGCTGAGCTCTGTTTAATTTGCAGAACAATGGAGAACTATAAGAGGAAATTATCGGTGCAGAGAAGCACAACTCTCTCATGGCCTAAAATTCAATTAACTTAAACTAGATGAATGCATGCTAGTCCTTCACGAATTAAAAGTTTCTTTCCCTAATCTTACACCAGATTCTCCACTTTACCAATTGGCAAATGTGGTCTACTGCTAAATTCACCACTCAGTTTCAGAACTAGATTTTTACAATGTTGATCAAATTAGCATATGTCTCTGCAATGATTGAAAAAGAAAAAAAGGTCTTCTTCTTCAGGGATAGCAGATATAATAATCTATTATTGTTAACACATACCAATTAGAAAAGCTGCATAGGCGCTCATGCTTGGAGCACAGAAACTTTTCAAGGTAATGAACTTTCAATATATACACAATGATTCAATGAATACAAACATCAAAGATAAAGCAAAATCTTTCAAAAGGAGGCTCATGCCCACTTAACTTCTAGTCAATATGAGAATTTGGCATCATTAATCCATACTATATTCCTTTAGATATCTTATATTAATGGTAATGAAGTAAAATAGCAAACCCATCTGGGTAACAACAGTATAGTCAACTTTTTTATTTTCATCATTCCATTACTGCAATAAAAATATATTATAGCAAGCAAATTTAACGTCTCCGAGAAGAATTATTGCTACATGTTTAAACTAACAACAATATAATGATGTTGAATGTTTCATGTTGGAGCCCCAGACAAAGCTAAATTTACCCAAAAAAAAAAAACAATATAATGATTGGTTTTATCAATGTTTTTAGAACTGGACCTATTAAAAAACCGATAAAAATAGAGAATCAGAGAATCAGAAGTTCAATCAAGATCGAACCGGTTAAACCGAAAAAAAATCAGTATATATATATATATGTATATATAATTTGATATTATATATATGACAAAAATAAATATAACGCAATTATAATTAAATTAAGATATAAAGTCATATTTCTTATGGTGTCAATCCAATCATATTAAATAAAAAATTATATATATAATAAGTTATGGATATTCATTTACTCAAATATCTATTCACGTAATAGGATAACATGTAATATAATTATAATTTTGGCGTCGAGTAGATTTTGATGTCGGGTAAAATTGAAATAAATCTACTGAAATTCTCTTAATTTTTTTTAAACTCAAAACGGCACAGTTTTACTTGAAAAAAATAATGCCGTTTTGATAAAAAAATTAAAAAAAATTAAAATAAAAAAACTAATTCATCTGAACCGGGAAAACTGGTTCAATTCGACCGGTTAACCAGTTTTTTATCTAATTTTTTTGGGACGAATAAAAGGGACTAACTGAATCGGTCCTTAATTCGATTCTCGATTTTTTCTGTTCGACCAGTTAGTTCGGTCCAATTTTGATTTCCATGGATTTTATAGTTACCTGATGATGTGTAATAACATTGAGGTCTGTCCATAAAAGTTCAGGAACCAATGGTAGCTGATTCTTATTTGAATAAATTTAGATGAACTGAGCCTCTTGATGAATTCTTGAAAGAAGGGGTAATCCACTCTGACTCTGACCAGCCTATCAAAACATAGAAAGTTGTTAAAATTAAGCTTTAGGTAGAAACAGGAAAAAAAATAAAAAGGAAAAAGAAAGAAAATTGTCATAGTAAGTGGCAGTGTCAAGAACAACACCTTCAGTTTAGCTTTTCTAAGTTCGTTGCTTATGGCCACTCTGTTCAATCATATTTTCCAGAGCTATCAAGAACCCTCGTAGAAGAGAAAGAACCCTATTAAGGGCATGAATGATACTGGTTGAGGTGGTTTCACTTTTACCAAAATCATCAATACTAAATGTTTGCCAAAATTAACGAAGGACCACCATAATAGCTTAAAAAATGTGAAACGGTTGTGAAAGACATTAAAAATGTGCTATTCTAACTATTTAACCACATAGTAATCTAGGCCCAAGATCCAAGTTCGAGTCCTCTTCCTCTATACAAAAATAAACACTTAGCTAGGGACCTGGACTGCCATCTGGGAATTATTGTCTAACAGCCCAGAGGACCTTGTTTAGGCATTTTGTCAAATACCTTACAGACCAAAGACAAAAAGGTGAGGGTTGCAGCAATTGAATTCATCAATATTATTATGAAATAAACACTTGCGATAACAATACAACACAACATCTCATTGAAATAAACATAAAATTTTATTATTAATTTGTACACACAAAATTTCAAATTCTTGAAGTTACATCCCAAAGAAAACTATGTTACATGCTTTTTCATGTAAAATTAGTGTGAACCTATTATACCAAGTTGAATATCTGAATATAAGAATTAATTCAATTAACTATAGTTTTTTAAGGAAAAATTATAGTACTCCATCAGCTGCATAGCTAATATATATATATATATATAATTTTGTGCTTGTGATCAGGAACAATAATAGATGAGTGTTTCAGAGTGCATGACCTCCAATTTTTCAAAAATAATTTTTATAATTATAGTTTTTTAATAAATTTTTAAAAATATATTGCATTGACTTTAATTTTTAAATTTTGTCTATTATATATATATTTTAAAATTTAAAAATTACGCTAAATTTTTTATATTTTATTTATTATTAATGTATTATTATATTTATAAATAATTTTATAATATAATAATAATTAATGTAAAAAAATTAAAATTTGTAATATTAATTTTATAAATTTGATTTTTTTTTTATTTTTTTTATTTTTAACCTTTAAAACCTTGAAGCATAATTCTGCTCTAGCATGTAGTGTGTCCATTTGGCAAGAGCATGAAGTGACTGTTATTAATATCATTGACATAACTGCATGTGTGCAAGGTGTCAAATCCATGGCAATATATAACTGTAGTTGCTTAAAATTAACATAAAACTTTATTATGAATATAAAAAACAATTTTCTTTTTTATCCATTTCTCTCTCAAAAAATTTAAAAAAAAACCATCTTTTTACTAATATTTCAAAATCGAACCGATTAAAAAATCAATAAAAGTAAAAAAATTAAAGAATTAAAAATTTGATCTGAGTTGAACCGATTAAATAAAAAAAATCTATATATATATAATTTAATATTTATTATATATATGATGAAAATAAATATAATGTAATTATAAATAAATTAAAAATTTATATAAAATTATATTTTGTATGGTGTGAATCCAATCATATTAAATCAAAAGTTATATATATAGATATTCACTTGTTCAAATATTTATCCACACAATAAGGTAATATACAATAAGATCATGATTTTGGCGTCTGATAGATTTTGGCGTAGGGTAAAATTAAAATGAAATTATTAATTTTTTTTTTAATTTCTTTTAACTCAAAACAGCGTCATTTTTGCTTGACAAAAACGACGTCGTTTTGATAAAAAAAATTTAAAAAAATTGACCCTTTTGAATCGAAAAATCAATTCGATTCAATCAATTCACCGATTAATCGATCTGTTTATTGATTTTTAACTAGTTTTTAAGAACATATATATGGAGACTGATTGAACTGATGCTTGATTGATTTCTAATTTTTTTTATTTAACCGATCAATTCGATCCGATTTTGATAATTATATTTTTTACTTTTTTTTTTTTTCAAAAATTTCCTTTTTCTTGAAATATTTAAGAGAGGGAAATTATAATACAATGAAATTTAATTAAGTTTATATTTTTCTTCAATAGTCTTTCTATAAAACTCTACTTTTCTTCTTTATATGATCTTCTCATTAAAAGCCATTAATGTGAAATTCATCACACCATAACATGGTCCAAGTAAAATATATGTAAAAATTATTAAATTTTTTGTAATTTAGTAATTAGATATATATCTAGTATTACAAAAAATCAATTATTTTAATTTTGATGGTCTCTTTTATTTACCTAATTAACTAAAAAATGAAGCTCTTCCTTAATCTCCTTATAGATATTTTAGATTCCAAAGCATCTCATTTGGTTCTTAATTATTTACCAACCAATAGCATGCATGGTTAAATAATGAAAATGTTCCTATTTCAATTAATTTGATTGGTTTATTTTAGACAACATTTAAAAAATCTACCACTGTATCATCAGCACACCATTTCCTAATACAATTAATTAATAGCATTCATCACTTATTAACTAATAAGATTTTGTTGGGTTTGGCTAAAACAAAATTATAATAAAAATCAAATGGCAATAATCTATAATACACATAAACTTTTATAAATTAATATCATTAAAATTTATTTTTTTATTAATTAAAAAAAATTAATTAATCAATAAATTTATAATTTATTAATTAAAAAAAGTATTTATAATTCAGTATATATATTTAATCAACTAAAAATTTATTATGTTTTATAAATTTTATAATCAATTCAATATGAATTAAATAAAAAATATATAATTAATTAAATATAAATTAACTGAAATGAATAAAAAAAATATATGATTAATTAAATATAAATTAATTGAAATGAAAAAAAAATATAAATTAAATGAATTGAAAAAAATATATAAATTGAATGCGAATTAAATGAAATGAATAAAAAAATAAGTGGATATAATTATTTAGATTTTAAACAATTTTTAAAGTCAAATTTTAATAAAATACATATTATAATTTATTTTATGTATAATTTTAATAAATTATTAATTTATAATATGAATGAAATCATATATTATGTAATGATTTTAAAAAAATATTATTTTATTAATTTATTAAAATTATTAATTAAATTTATTAATTCAAATTGAGATTATAAAAAATTATTATATGATAAAGATTATTAATTTATTAAGTATTAATTTATAAATATTTTATTATATATAATATTATCATTATAAAAAATTTAAATTTATTTATAAAATTATTTTTTATAATATTAAAAATTAACATATAATAATAATATTTTTAAAAAAATTCAACCTAGTAAATCAATTAAGCATACACATTGTTTCCCCCACCTACCCACCCATATACAGCCCTCAAAGAAAGAGAAAGTGAGAAGACATGAAAATTAAACAAAGAGGAGAGACAAGGAAGAGTAACAGAGAAGAGAAAGACAAGAAATAGTAATTAAGAAATGATATTTATAATTTAAAAAATTAATAAATAAAACGAAAATATATTTTTTTATTAATATAAAATAAATTTATATAAATAAATTTTTTTAATTACACAAATTTATTTTTATGTAAATTTTATCTAATGATTTAACTCTTATAATTTTGCTTAAGCAGAAAAAAAAGGCAAGTGGCAAAAACGTGTCAACAGAACTGAGCAGATTGTGGGGTCCACAATCTGCCATGTATTAAGGGTGTGCCCATGGCAGTTACATAATACTATTTTTCGTTCATTTTCTTATTTTTCATTTTCTTTCATTCACACTCTCTCTCTCTCTCTCTTTTTCTCGAGCCTTGACCCACTGAAATTTAAGCTCTTTTCCTGTTTAATTATATAATCAAGATTCTTATTCTTGATTTTGCCTTTGCTCTTTTGCTTTGTTTCTATCGATCATCTATTTCCCCATTAAGCTAACACCAACTTTTCAACTTGCATATATATATATGTGTGTAAATTAAAGAAGACAATTACTTAATTCTCATTGTTCTTGCTTCTCTCTTTTCCATGCTTAGCTCAAGCTCTTCAGTTTCAGGTACCCATTTTCCAAATAATCTTAATTTCCATGCTTTTTCTTTCTTTTTTTTATTAGATATTTTTATCAAGGTTTGAAATCTCGGAGTCTGAATACGATTCTAGTATCACTTAACCCAACTAATTATGTTTCTAACACTGTGTTTCTTGTTGTTCTTCTTCTGATTATATATATATAACATGCATGCAAGTTCTTGAGCAGAATAGCCATCTTTTCTTATTTCCTTTTTTTTTTAATCTAATAATCTTATCTTCCCCAAGTACAGTCCCATCCCATTTTTCAGTTTTTTTTTTTAATTAATATATAAAACTATTTTTTTTCACTTAATATTAGGGGAGTTTTGTTTTTTTTTTATGTATAAAACCTGTAGTAATGGTTTTTAGGATTAGATCCTTTGATTTTTTTTTTCTTTGTAGGCCCCAATACCATTATGGTTTCCTATTTGTTTTATTTATTTTGAAGCAAGCTATTGGCTTTTATAAGTTATGGCTGGTTTGTAAATAAACTTGTAGAATTTATAATTCTTTTTACTATGTTATTATTTTATTTTAATAATAAAATATTCTTGAAAAACATATTGTGGACCAAAGAAATTTAGAGGATTATTTTTTAGGTTGCAGATTAGAATACTATTAAATTTATTGTGCTTGGGGAGATGTATTTCTCATATTAAAAACACTTCATATTCTATATAAAATACAAGTTCTTGGTAAACAAATTAATAATGTTATAAATGGGTCGGGCAAAAAGATTTATGGAAAATTCTTGTTTATATTAGGGGATGGAATTTATCTCATATATCTTATCTAATTAATTAAATATTGATAAAATATTTTAATTAATATAATTTTTTTATCTTTTTTTTTTAGCGAAAAGAAATCAATATATTTTTTTATTTTATATGTTCGTATATATATATATATCAATTTTTGTGGACTAAGCCCAAACCTTCTTAATCTAACATCACTTTGGACTTGAGCATTAGGGAAGTTCATCTTTATATGTACTTATCATTAGATACCTAAGTGTGTAAATTTGTTACTTATTAGACTTTGTTACTTATTTGAGTTCTAGTCAAAGTCTAATTAATTTTTTTATTGATTTCTCCAAATATGTTCCCTATTCAGGGATTAATTGAAGTTTAAATTATTGGCAAAGAGCATCTCTCTGTTCTATAGTCAAAGAATGGTACTTTCTGAATCAAACAATATTGCTTATGGTAGCAATACCAAATCACAAGAAGAGCCATTGAAAGATAGTTCATTTTCTCCATTGACTGGACAAAACTCTCTCTTGTCACTTACTCTCAATGAAATTCAACACAAAAGTGGCAAGAGTTTTGGGTCCATGAACATGGATGAATTTCTTGCTAACTTATGGAGTAGTGTAGATGAAAATAACCAAGTTACTCCACAACCCAATAACCAAAACCAACACAATTTCAAAGATAATAATGCTAATAACAATAATGATGTGGTAAACCCTACCTCGTTAGCGCGACAAGGCTCCTTCTCCATCCCTGCTCCTCTTTGTAAGAAAACTGTTGATGAAGTATGGTTTGAGATCCAAAAAGATCGACCTGGACCTCAAAACCCTAATAACAACATTAATAGTGCTCATGAACCTCCTCAAAGACAACAAACTCTAGGAGAAATGACATTAGAAGATTTCTTAGTAAAAGCTGGGATAGTTCAAGAATCACCTGTAGTGTCATCATCACAACAAAAAATATTAACACCTACGCCAAATTTAAGTACTTGTTTGGATGGAAGTTTTGGAATGGGGCAAGCGATGGGAATCGGATTTTCTACCCATCAAACTATTGGAAATAATTTTTCTACTAGTAATGGTTTCACACCATACCAAATGTTCCCTCAAACTACTACTAAAGGATTTATGGGAGAAGCACCAAATAACGCTAAAAGTCAAGAACAAGGTCCTTTCGAGTTGGGTGCACAACAAAACAAGAAGAGGATAATTGATGGTCCGCTCGAGGTGGTTGTGGAGCGAAGGCAACGTAGGATGATAAAGAATAGAGAATCAGCAGCACGATCTCGAGCTAGGAAGCAGGTGTTTTACTTATTCATAATCACTTATCTTCACATTATGATGTTATTTTGGTATTTTTTTTGGTAATCTAAAATCATGTTTTCATTTGTACATGTTCCTATGAAACATTTAGACTCTATTCAATATTAATGTTATAAAAAGTAGTCCGAAGTTCCTTTTTCGACATCAATTATGTTAATAACAATGTCAAACAAACTCTTTAGATATCTAATTATCATAATCTTTACTCATGAAATTGGAGAGAACTGTTCTATTAATGAATTATTGTCGAATCTCTTGGGGATGCAGGCATATACGGTGGAGTTGGAGCTAGAGTTGAATCAACTTAAAGAAGAGAATACTAAGCTAAAGCAACTTGTGGTAAAATATTATCTTCCTTGCTATGTAAAGTATGAAATATATTGACTATTTTTTTACCATTACATGTATATGAGATCTTATTTTTAAAATTGATATATGTGAAACAGGAGGAAATCGAGCATAACCGAAAGGAAGAGGTAACTTATTAACTTAATCACCATTTAAATTTTTGGGGAACTAATTCTATTTTCTCCATGTGTTGTAATTTAATTTCTTCGTGATTTTATGCATACAATAACAGGTTATGAGAAGGAAACCACCAACAATGCCACAAAAGAAGGCTGAAAAATTGAGAAGCATAAGAAGGACATTGAGCTCGACATGGTAAATGAGAAAAACAGAAGTTTTGGTGAATATAAGAGAAAAAATAACAATAAAAATGATAAAGAGGCAGTTTGGGAATATGTAAATATTTACATAGTAATAGTATGTATCAAAACTATATATTAGTTTCAAAAATAAATTGTGAGCATAAACAATAAGTGAATGAGAATAGTGTGTAAACTTGCTCTCTTCTAATTGTTCACTTGTTGAAAATAATAAATGTTATAGTATAATGGGTATGTTGCTTCTATTATGCTCTTTCTCATGGTATATATGTTTTGCAATTTTTTTTTTCCTTAATGTAAAATATAAGGGAATTTTTTTATTTGGTTTAAATTAAGATATTATAGGCACTAAAGAAGACGTTGATTTTTTCTTAATAGGAACCAATCAATTTCTGCTGAAAATATTATACAAATGTGAGTTGTGTGGATTTACTAGAAGTTGGTGTGGCTAGAAAACTAGATTATATTTTGGATTATCAGTTTGCTATCTTTGAAGAAAACTTTCGATGAACGTTTGATTTATGTTTCCACGACAAGTGGTTTGTGAATTATTAGTTTTCTCCAATGTAAAGAAGACTAATCGTCTAAAAAGAATCTACTCTTCTTATTTTGTGCTAATCTCCCACAAAGATTTGAAATTAAAGATTATTAATTTTGATTAAATTTATTGTGATTATTATTTTTATACTAATGACAAATGATTAGAGCTAATAATTTGCTAAATCCAAAGATTTAGACAATTATGTTAGGGCTTATTAATTCTAAAATAAATTTATTTGTATAATTGATCAATTAACATGAAGGAAAGAAAAGAGATCAAAGTAATGTATAAAGTTATATTGAATGGCTAATTGATTGAGAATTTTCTAATAAATTCATACAATAGGATATACAATCCTCTTATATTTAATCCAATCACATATTTTCAAAATAGGACTTATAATCAACTATTCAACGTTCTTACTAAAATTCTTGCATACTAGTATGTAAATATAAATAATAGACTCTTGTTGCACATAGGAATAAACTTGTCGGAGAGATGAAAAATGAACTCTTCTAAGAATTTGAATATGAATCTGATCAAATTTCATATTTAAACCTGCAAAAAAATTATAGATATGATATTTTTCTATTCACCTTTGATATTTCACTGCATCGTTAAGACATTTTGCTTGAAAATCTTGATAATAGTCAAGTTCTTGTCACAAACTACTCAATTCTATAAAATATTGGGCTATAGTCGTCTCACCCTACTTGGTTGCATGCACTTTGTTACAAACTTTATAAATTTGAGCATCATTACCCACTTGTGAATATGTTTTGGATTTGACATTCCAAATTTTAGAAGTATAATTAAGGAAGAGATAACCTTTTACAATGTATGGCTACATGAAATTGATAAGCTATGACATAACTAAAGAATTTTTAGAATCCCATTATTGACTAGATGAATGAGATGTTTCTGATTTTAGCTTAATTCCAATAAGATACCCTTGTAATCTCTTAGCTTAGATAAATGATAAACATGATCTAGATCATGCTAAGTAATCAATCCTTTAAAAATGATATTGTATATGTCTTTATACATTTACATACTATTAGACGTCTAACTCTTTTCAGAATGGATTGCACTAATTTATTATGCCAAATACTGCCTTCTAGGTGGTTGAGTGCCTCTCGTAACTCAATGCAATTCTATAAGCTCATAAAACTATAAAATAATTTCACTTTTTTCATGACATAGTCTGATATCTAGACTTAATATGATTCTCACTCTGTTTGATTTAACTGTTTATAATAGTTATTAATTATTAATTATTCATGATAATTGTTAGTTGGTATCTAATAACTGATAACTGATGATTATTATTTAATAGTTGATTGTTACAAGTGTTTGATAAATTTATTATTAGTTGTTAGTTATTAATATATTTAATGATCATTAAAAATAAATATTAATATTTATTTTTTATTTAAATATTAATTTTATAAATTAATTTAGTCTTTTCTTAAAAAAAAAACTTCAAATAATAATTATTTTACTATTTAACTAATAATTATTATAAAAAAAATAATCAAATAATTTGATATAACTTTTAATAAGAATAAAAAAGTTAAAAACTATATTAAAAAATTTTATAAGACAATCATTAAAATAGTTATCACCATCCTTTTTATGACCTGCCATGTAAATGGATCTCTCATCCGGATACTTTTAATGCAACACCAATCTCTTTAACGGTGTCAAAAATTTCTTTTTCTATTTCTCATCGTCAAAAAAGATAATAGAATTCTTTTTTTTAAACCGCTCATAGGTTGTCCTTGAAAATATAATGATGATAATAATAATAATTTCAAGAATTTAAAACATTAATGCATGAAAATTCTTAAATTGTTATAAGGTTGTTACCTTAAAACATGCAAGTTGCAAGTGATGGCCAAAAGAATAAAAAAAAGAACATTGAAAAGCTAGATCCTTAATTCCTTATAACCATAGTTATAGTTAAGGTTATGATAATATTATGAGTATATTATTGAGGAAAGGTAATTTCCTCTTTTATTTCATTTATACTGTTAGTCTTTTATTTTTATATTTTTAGCTTTTTTTTATTTCAAATATATGAAATATTATTTTTTGACATCTTCTTTGTATAAAATCTCCTCTTTATCTTCATCAGTAGTTGAAATCTAAAAATTAAAATCAAAGACAAAAGTAAGCCATATTTACAGACGAAGGAAATCTTGTTGCATGTGAACTATGTATGAGTATTATGGGCAGCAAAGACCATAGTGAAGCAATCAGGTGGGCAAGGAATTGGGGATCATGGAGTAAGATTGAGCTAAAAGAATGGAAAGCATATTGCTTGAAAGAGAAATATAGAAAGCCAAAAGAAATAGAAGTAAAATAATTGAAGGAAATGAAAGGTTTGTGCAAGCTCTGTGAACTGGACAAAAAAAAAATGGTGTTTAGCTGGTAGCTTAGTGGATGTCTCTTAGAGTGTGTTTGGTAGAGCGATCGTTAGATATACGATTTGTGTAAAAATACGATTGACAAATCGTTAATCACTAAAAGCAGTTTATATCTGTTTATGAGATTTGCCGATTGAAAAGAAATTTTATCATAATTATGAGTATTTAGTTGGTCAACCAAACAGCTAAGAGCAAGAGTAATTAATTTTGGAGTCCTTCTGTAGTGCAGTGTGTGGTACATCTAGATCTTGATAAGACATGCAAATGAAAATAAACACAATATATATATATATATATAATGAAAAAATATAATAAAAATATATAAAAATTAACTAAATATATATATAAAAAATAAAAAATATATCAAAAATTAACACTAAAATCAATTATAAAAAAAATATTAAAATCAATTAAATATATATCAGAAAAATAAAAAAAAAATTATAAAAAATTATAATAAAACAATATAAAAATCAACCAAATAAACATCATCAGCAAATCAGACCCAAATGCTTTTATTATTATTATTAACGAATCAATTAAAATCATATTTTATGGAAGAAAATAAAAAATTAGACCCAGAGAAAGAAAAGAAGATGATGCTGTAATACAAGGCACATTAATGAAGTTTAATAATAATAATAGTATCTATTATTGAAACAACTTATGAATTAATTATAATAACTAAGGATGTTTTTATCTAACATGTTTCCTCCTCCGTGTGTGTATATATAATTTAGAAAAAGGAAAAATTAATTTTTTTTTATCTCAATTTACAGTGTTTGGTAAATATTAAAATTAATAAAAATAATTATCTGGATAGCTAAAATTTAACTATTTGAATAAGTTAGAAATTAAAATTTTTCAAAATAGCTGAATTTTAAATTAAAGACGTAACTGATTTTAAAAAATTAATGGATAAAAATACTGTTATAAATTTATAATTAATTTTTATATTATATTTTATTAAATATAAATATATAATTAATTATTTTTATAAATATCACTTTTAGAATTTTTTTTTTTTTTCGAAATGTTATTTTTATAAGCTGTTTAAACTAGGAGATTGGGAATCAATATATACAGAAAGATGGACGCGCTGACACGACACCAAATCCCTCTCTCCCGCTTTTACATTAACATCATAATTTACATTTCATTTTCTCTCTCCTTCTGAAAATAATTTGCAGGCAGCTTTGATCTGTGCTTGATCTTGTTGAAATTCAGGTAATGTTCAATTTCTATCTATTGATTTCGTATTTTCTCGATTCAATTTCACCTTTTTGTAGCTCAAATTACTTGCCTAATAAGGTTCTGGATTGCCTCTAGGGTTTTCTAATTCTTGTTCAGCTTCTCTAATTTGTTGTTTCTACTTTTTTTTTTGCGTAATTTTGCTCAAATCAAATGTAACTTTTGAATTTTTATTGATGGCTCGTTTATTTACATGTTGTTTTGTTTGTTTTTATTGTTTATGGAAAATTTGGGAATTTTTATTGTTCAAGTTATATATGTAAGAACTAAGGAGTTTTAGCTGTTGATTGAATTATTGAATATGAGGAAACAAAGGGTATAAGATAGTAAACAAATTAAATTAAGTATAGCATTGTTGTGTTGTGCTATTATTGTTATTATTATTATTATTTTTTTTGGAAAAATTGAGAGAAAAATGAATGTTAATTTTGTGGAGCGAATTAAACTAGTTTGACCTTAAAAAAATAATAAAAAAAAAAATTTGACAGTGCAGTTGTTTAGAGTAATGCTTGTAATTTCTGTATTCCATTCTTATATTGGAGGCATAATCTTTAACGCAAATGATACTTTGAAATTTTTAAATGTTCTGGTCACAATAAGTTGCTGAAGGCTTGCATTTCTGTAATCTATTCTTTATTGGAGGCATAATCTTTAATGTAAATGATACTTTGAAATTTTAAATGTTCTGGTTAACAAAGATGGGTTCTTTGTTAACAGAGAGCTTACATTTTTTTTAGAGGATATTGCTAATTCTTATTATGTTCAAGCAGGCTTTTTGGCCTTATGAAATAGGAGAGTGAGAACATAATGTTAAGTTCAGGGAATAATTTAAGCCGGGGAAGTACCACAGTGTCATCGGATGTTCCACCCTTGACACAGTGCTTGGTTTTGGAGCAAATTACATTGGGCAATCAGAAATGTACTCGTTCTAGAGAGTTAAGGAGGGTTTTGGGTGTTCCTCATGGAAGTGCATCAGAGGACCATTCTTTTGGAGTTGCCTATCCCAAGCTTCCACCTCTAGTGGCAACAGAGGAGCTAAAGCACTTCAAAGAAAGTGTGCAAGATGCTTCTAGAAAGGCCAGGTATTTTGTCATTATGCTTCGACAACATTCCTGAATATTATGGTTGTCCATGATATTACTTGTATTATTTTTGGCATGCTTCTCTTTATAATTGAAGTATAACACGGTAAACTCTTGGAACATTTTTTACGAGGTCTCAGTTCTAAAGCTTGAACTCCACTGAGGCCATGAGACAGGTTTTTTTTTTTTTTTTGAGGGGAGGGGGGTGGGGTGTTGGTTTAGGGGAAAGAAGAGAGAGAGAGCTACCTGCCACTGTATATATCATCCAACCAATAAAAAAAAGTGTAATTGCTGTGTGTCACAATTGAGAAGGAATGTCATGATTTAATAACCATTTGAAATTGATTGCATAAGTTTCATGTATAAGTGAAAGGATAAAGTGAAATTTTCTTGTGCTTTTATCCATGTTTTCTGCCCCTTGACATTTCTGCATTTCTATTTTGGAAAACCTTCAGACATTCATCAAAATTCTTCCTTGTTGCAGCCTTTAGGTTTGCCTATGTTTTGCTTTAAGTTGTAATTATCTGTTTTTGGCTGGAGCATTTAAAATATTTTGCCTAGTTGTATTCTAATGAAGATGTCATGTATTTTTATCAGGGATAGAGCAAAAATGTTGCATGATTCCTTATTCAAATTGGATAAATATAGGGAAGCCTTAAGCACAAAGAAGCGACATAGGAGTGAACTTTCATTAAATGAGAGGTCAAACGGAGCAAATTTAGCAAAGATGGGGAGCCAGATTCATAGAAACGCTCATGACATTATGACTCAAAGATTGGAGGACAGGGCCAAGAGTCTTGGGCTGAATAAGCGCGTTCGGACGTCAGTGGCTGATGTGCGGGTTTGTAGTTCGTGTGTTAATGTTATTATGTTATCTGAATTTATGAGTTTGCTGTTTTGATCTTCTATTTGTAAATACTTTATGGGCTTACGTTAGATGATGAGGGGAATTCTTTTTTCTTTATTTTCCTACTTTCGTAAGCTTCTTTCTCAACTATAGATTTATAAGGAATGAAGTTTCTTTTAATTCTTTTTTTCCTCACTTTTATGTCTAGGAGGTGTACTTTCTTTCGGTATAGATCTCAAGCATTTTCTTCTTATTATTTTAAAAGGTTATTTATGGTTCTTATCTTTTTTTTTTCCTAGTCTAGAAATTTTTTTGTTGGTTGGATAATTAGCTTCATACTGAAGATGCTTTATGCTTGTGTATTGGCCTTGTGCACTCCCACTCCATGTGAGTGTGAGGGCTATTTTTGTGTTATAATGTTGCATTGCATCAGTTCCATTTTCTTTTTCTTTTTTTTTTCCTCCTTCCTTTTCTTTGCCCTGACTGCCTATATTACTGAACAGCCACTCGCATAATGGCTAGTTTTTATATTTATTAGTCACGTGTATTTTGTTATTCCTTTGATGCAACCAGGCAGATGGTAGGTCTAACATTGCCTCGAGGCAGCAGGTGGTCATGGAAAAGGGTGGAGATATGCTCCAGGATGCTGGTGGGCTTACTGTTCGGTTTGAAGAAAAGATCCGTAGATTGCCTGCGGGAGGTGAGGGATGGGATACAAAAAATAAAAAGAAGAGATCTGTTGGAGTGCTGGGTAGTAGAGTTATAAATGGTGATCGAGATCTAAAACGTTCCATGCATCCGAAGATCAGTGCTGACTCTAAGTTGCGATCTTGTGATGGTCAGGGTTTCAGGTAATTTAGTATATCTATGGACTTGATTAGTGATTTTTGTATAGTTTTATTTCTCCTGCAATCTGATGTTGCTGAGTGGCTGTTATTCTCTATATGTGTTTACATCAGTTGGATTTAGAATAATATGTGATACTTTCTTTGGATAAGATGTTTAGGAAAATATTACTCCCTTCGTCCCACAATAAATGTTCTAATTTTCCTTTTGGTTTGTCCCAATTTAAAAGTCTCATTTTCTAATTCAAATTACATTTTATCTTAACATTACAATAATACCCTCATTAAAAAATGTGTTGAAAATAGATATAATAATTAAGAGATATAGAATATGAGAGAATTAGGAAGGTGGATAGAGATTAAAGTAATAAATGAATTAGAAAGGTTAAAATAGACAACAAAAAAAAAAATTCTTAATAATTGTGCATTTTGCAATTGGGACGTTTATTGTGGGATGGAGGGAGTATTAATCATACATTCTAAAACTATTTTACTGACCTTTTGGTTGCTCTGGGAGAAAGTTTGGTTCTTTGTTTATGAATCATAAACTGTCTTATTTGATTCTTAATTGACTGAGAAAAATTTCTTTTGTGCGTCCTTGGCTATGTATTATCAGTTTCGTCATTGCCATTTTTTTTTTCTTTTTTTCTTGATGATATATGGTCTTTTGTCCTACTTAGTCATTGTTATGCTGCAAATTGAAATTATTGTATGTCTTTTCGCAATTATTAACTCTACTCAGCCTTAATCCCAAAATTAATTGGGGATGGCTGCATAGATTCTTTATTTCCGTTCTAAATGATTTTTGGGGACGTCTTTTGATAATTGTAATACCTCACATAATTGTCAATTATTTGAACAATGGAAAAAAAAATTATGTTAATGGAGTCCTTGTGCATTTCAGATCAAAATCTTCTCCTGGTGTTGGTGGAATCAACAAGTTGGATGGTTCTTTGGAGCCAAGTGGTTCAGATACCAGTATGGTACTCAGGAATGAAATGGACACTGGAACTCTTCCAAGAGATCGTTTGGTCCTTTTAGAGCAAAGGATTGTGACAAAAGGAAGCCATAAGTATGCATTTTCGTCTTAAAACTATCTTTTTTATCCTCTTTAGAATAGATTCAGAGTCAGGAAATTATGAAAGCTGTCAAGTTTCACATCTTATTGCATTGGTGTATTGCACACTCTTCTGGATGGTTATAATGGTTATTGACCTTTTTGTGGTGTTGATTATCAGGTCAAATATTCATGAGGATAATTTAGCAAGCAGTCCTAATACAACAATAAAAACAAAGGTTCCTCGAGCGTCGCGAATTGGTTCCATAATGATGCTAGACTCGTCGCCCAAAGTTCAGTCCTCATCTTCATCTCTTCAAGGCGTGGAACAGCCTACAAGTTCACATAAAGTTGCAGTGTCTGGTGTGGTAAATAATCATAAGCGTCAAGTGTCTACAGGTTCAGCTTCCATGGCCCACTGGGTTGGTCAGAGGCCACATAAAAACTCACGCACAAGAAGAGCAAATATAGTTGCTCCTGTTTCAAACCATGTCGAAGCTCAGATTTCACCTCAAAGTTTTCCAACCAATGATTTTAGTGCTAAAGCTTCCTTTGGGACCAATGGTTCTCTAGTTGCCAACAGTATAGAAAATAATACTCCCAGGTTTAAGAGGGAACTGGAAAGGGTTCCATCTCCATTTGGGTTATCTGAAAGTGAAGAATCTGGTGCTGGGGAGAATAAACCTAAAGATAAAGGAATTGATAGTGGTGAGGTTAATCTGAATGCACCTCAGAAAGTTGGGTCGTTTTTATTGCCTACTAGGAAGAATAAATTACCTATTAATGAAATTGGAGATGGTGTGCGGAGACAAGGAAGGAGTGGAAGGGGTTTGTCGTTAACGAGGCCAGGCGTCAATATAGTGAGAGAGAAGTTAGAAAATCTACTGACAACAAAGCCACTTCAGAGTGTAAAACCTGCTTCTGATAAAAATAAAAGGTGTTTCCTCTCATCACTGCCTTGTCCCCAAACCAAACAGTCAATCAACTTTTTATTGTTTACTTATTTTTTTACAGTATTCTTAATATGGGATTATTCTTATTTTAATTAAACCAGCAAAACTGGTCGTCCACCTTCCAAAAAGTTGAAAGAGAAGAAGTCCGTAGCTCGTGTTGGGCCAATGGTAAATGGTGGATCTTTTGATTTCACAGGTACTATTTATTGATCAATGTAATTGCAGCATTGATTTGGAGTTTACAGTTTTAACTTCATGAGTTGTGATAGCATGTAAAACTGTTCTACAAATTTTGTTATTTGGGGTTAGTATTGTAAATCTGAAGTTCTAAATGCAATGTTGCTAGGATTAGAGTGTATCAACGATAATTTTCCTGTTGGACAAACTTTATTTTGTTTGCATGAAAAGACAATTGCCATTGCATTTCAAAAGTGCTTAGAGGTCTGTCAAATGTTAAAGAACAGCATTTTGCTTTATTTGTATGTCATTGCTCTCAATGCTATTGTGGATCATTAGTTTGCTCTCTTTTATTTATTTATTTTTTTTTTTTTCAGATTTTGCTATTTGTAATTTTACATATACAATAAATGTAAATCAACTGCAATATAGTAAAAAAAGATGCAAATTCTCCTTGATGTAAATCTTGGTAGCAAGGTTTCATTATATACATTGGCATAATTTTTACAGGTGAATCTGATGATGATCGTGAGGAACTATTTGTGGCTGCCGATTCTGCTCGGAATGCTAGCAGTATGCATCTTGACCTTTTTTTAACCTTCTTCTTTAGATAAGCCAGCTTCGTTTTGTTACATAAAAACTATACATGGTTGCTTTCCTAGACCGTGCGTGCTGTGGTCCATTTTGGAAGAAAATGGAATCTATTTTTGCTTCTGTCAGCTCAGAGGACACGTCCTACTTAAAGCAACAGGTACTAAGTTAGACAGGGCAGATAGATTTGTGATTTTTTTTTTTTTTGAACTTTCATGGATCAGGAACTTACAATTTCTTTTCCTTTTTACTTTCCTGTTAAAACAGCTAAATTTTGCAGAGGAGCTTGATGAGAGTTTGTCTCAGATGGTTGGTGGTGAATATAATTTTTTGGTAATGGAGTAATGTTAATTCCAACATACACCTCTCTCTCTCTCTCTCTCTTTCCCTCCCACCCCCTCCTCTCTTTCTCTCTTTCCTTATCATGGGGGAAATGGTTCAGAGTCCATTTTAATAAAGTCAATGCTGACGTTCAAGTACCATAAGTCATTTTCAAATCAAATGAAATATTTTACTTAGGAATGAAGTTTAACATTTTCAATGGACAATGGCTAATTCTAAGCTTCATTTTCTTAGGGAGTTCTTATGCATAAAGAAATACCTGATTATTCTGGTGAAAAACAAGGTAATGACTCTAGTCAAGAATCAGTTAAGAAAGCTTCTTTATATGGAAAGGTTGACATGGGAAGATTGGAGAAGGGTGCTCCACTGTACCAGAGAGTTCTTTCTGCTTTAATTGAAGAAGATGAAAGTGAAGAATTTTCCATCCATGGCGAAGGGAAGAGCATGCCACTTCATTATGCAAGTGATGATTCTCATTGTGGTTCATGTAATCTAATTGATATTGAACCCAAAGATAGGGATAGGATGGAATCTGAAGTTGAGTCAAAAGTGAATTTTCAGTCCCAGAAGAATTATTTCTTGGACAGACTTTCATGTGATAAGAGTGTTGCATCTAACGCAACTAGGAACCCAAGCATGTCCAATTCCTTGCACAGCAATGACCATTGGCCAGGAGATGAGGATTTTTCACATTCTGACAACGGGCATGCCAGTGAAATATGTTCAAATGATTTGGGTCAGCTGCAGACAAGAGAATTAAATGTGTCTTGCTTCTCTTCCTCTGATCACAAGTATCAGCTGATGTGTCCTGATGATAGAGTTCTGCTGGAGCTACGGAGTATTGGTTTGTGTCCAGAGACCTTGGTATGCTTCTGTTTTTCACATTGATTGTTTTATAAAGTCATGCTTATGATTCTTTTTCTTAGTTCACTATAGTTTTGTATGTTTCTTTTGCCTTGCAGCCTGATCTGGCAGAGGGAGAGGAAGTGATTTATCAAGATATAATGGAACTTAAGGAAGGGCTGTATCAGCAGGTCATGTGCCAAAATTTCTTCCTTTTTTCTTGAACTATTATTATGAAGCTAGACAGGTTTTGTATAATTTGTTGACTCTGAAAATTTTCTTTTCTAAATTTTTTTTTTTTCCCTTCGAGTTACTTTTTGATCTTTCACTTCACATTTTTCTAAGACAACTGTGATTAACTGACAGATTGGTGGAAAGAAAAGGAAGTTAGGGAAACTTGATAAGGCTGTTCAGGAAGGTAAAGAAGTGGATAAAAGGTTAGTTTGGTTATGGTTGGGATACATTGCTGATGTGAAATTCATGAAATGTTATTGGGACTGAAGTAACACACATTTATTTGCAGGAACATCGAGGAGGTTGCAATGGACCAGCTTATTGAGATGGCTTATAGGAAACGACTGGTACTTGTTTTATTCCCTCATCTAGTGATTGTATGTTTGAGCCAACTCCTAATCAAAAAAAGGAAAATATTTTTTGGTGAATCTATAGCATATAGTAGAATTAAGGATAATTGTTTGTTCCTGAACATATTAGAAAATTTTGATTGGGATAGAAAATTAGTTTTTTGGCCAACAAAAACCTATATTTATGATTGATGTTTCATGATCTCCTACAAATTCTTATGCATGCATAAACTGTAAAATAATGCACTTGCAAATATAGTTTGTATAAGTTGTGTCTTATATAAAATTAAAATGGATTCCTGCTGTTATGTGCCTCCTATATACTGGTAGGGGTGAGCATTATTTGATTTGAACCTTGAACCGAAATGATGAAAATTGATTTGGTTTTAAGATTTTGAAAAATTTTGGTCCTCTTTTTAATATTAAAACTGAGTAAACCTATTTGCTTAGTTAAACTGTCATTTTACAGCTACTATTTTATATTTCTATAGAAAAACTATCCCTTGTGTTTCAATCTTTTTAGTTCTCTCACGTGACTCATTTTTTGTCTGACTCCTCTCACTATTGTATCAATCTTTGATTACCAATTTAAAATAAGCTTGAGTTTTGATGTTTTTCATCATCCATCTCTGTCTGTATAGTTTCCTCTATTACCTATTTTTTATTGACAAGAAGCCTGATTTGTATATCTGCAAAGAAAATTCACAAAAAAATGAAGGAAGATCCAAAACCAGAAAAATTATTAATTGATGAGCAAAACAACTCTTCCATTGACTTTCTTTAGTCCTACAGTATCTGTTTTCCTTTTTCAAGTTTCATTGGGTATATCATCTCAAGAAATTCCAGTTAAGAGGTCAAATTTTAATATTTTGGTTTGCATCGCTAACTACGTTTTTTATGATGGAGATACCTTTCTTGCTCTCTATTTCTGTCTTTTTTTTTCTTTCTTTTCCACATTGTATTTATTATTGCTCTCTGTACAAATGGACCAAACTAACAGAACTGAAATTGAACAGTTCCATTTGATTTGTTTTTATAACTTATTTGGTTCAGTTTGGTTCAAAATCTAATGAAATATAGTTATTTCAGTTTTATAAAATTTCAGGTTGAACATAATTAAACTAACTAATGTATAGGGGTGAATTATTTTTTGTGCTTGTCATTCTTTTAATCCCTATTTGGTCTTCAGAAAAATGACGTTTTTGGAAATGAATCTAATAAGTTTATGGTTATGCATTTGTTTTTTAAGCTTTATTTGGTCTTCAAGAGCACTAAAAAATGATTGTTAAAAAAAAGGTGTAAAACATGGGTAGTTTGTTGGGCCCTGGATGATTACTTGTAGACCATTGAATTTTTTCTATTACATCACTTTATACAGGCTTGTCGTGGGAATAATTCCTCAAAAAGTGCAGTGCGCAAGGTTTCAAGACAAGTTGCACTGGCTTTTATCAAACGCACTCTTGCTAGATGTAGAAAATTTGAAGATACAGGTAGCAGTTGCTTTAGCGAGCTTGCATTACAGGAGGTCATCTTCTCTACACCAACCTGCAACAATGACGCAAAATCTGTTGATTGTGTTGGTTCGGGAACTGCAAGTAACACATGCAATGAAGTTTCTAATCATCATGCTGAAGCTAGAGGATCAGGTATGCCAAGTTAAATATTTGCATTCCTTGACATTCTAATTACTTCAATTTAGAATTTTGATCTATAATATGATGTGCACTCTAGATAGTTAGAGCCTCAGGAGCATAGTTCTTTTAAAAGATTATTATAATTTTTTTAATTTAGGGAATGTAAACCATTAGATATTATTCTTTGGGTTCTGCTTTGTTGCCACAGGTGCCATCTCTAGTGCTCTTGAGAGATTCGATTCACAGGTTGAGTACTTTGATGGGGGTAAGAAGAGGGAAGTGCTCATTGATGATGTTATTGGTAGTGCTTCTTCAAGGGTTACATCAACTGTTGACAGTTCTATGCTTGGAGTAAAAGGGAAAAGAAGTGATGGAGATAGGGATCTAAACAAGGATAGCATAAGAGGTAATTCTGTTTCTGGAACTAGTCGCTCATCCTTAGATGGCTTCAAAAGTGAGCGCAAAACAAAATCAAAGCCCAAGCACAAGAGTAATCATTTGTCAACTTCAGGACCTGGACCTCGTGGATCTAGTCATTCAGTGGCTAATATTAGCAATAAAATAAACAGAGACACTGGTAACATCTCTCGGGATGCTTCTAAAGAAGCAGATGAGCCCATCGATTTTGCAAACTTGCAGCTACATGAATTAGATTCAATTGGACTAGAAGTTCCTAATGATCTTGGTGGCCCGCAAGATCTCTATTCATGGTTAAATTTTGACGATGAGGGCTTACAGGACCATGATTCTATAGGTCTCGCAATACCAATGGATGACCTTATGGAGTTAAATATGCTTATGTAGATAAATTTGCAGTCATATTTTTGGTCAAGTGAGGATTCGAGAACCATTGAGATCAGAACTAATTAGTATAGCCGAGGCAAGTAAATCAAAGATTGAAATCGTTGTTGATTTTTCTGTATATAATTTGTAGTTAATTGAATGGTGTTGATTATTTGTACGAATTAAACAACTGAGCTTCCAATATGTAAGTAATCATTTTCGCTATCGAGAAGTATAGGTCCATCTCGCTCTAGATACAATTCCCTTCTCATTCTTACAGCTTGTGTTATGTTTTGACAGTGTTGTTGATGCCATTCTCAAATGATTTCGGGAGGGAGGTCAATGGAAATGAACTGGTTTTGGCATTGCCTGTTGAAAACCAAACCTTTGAATGCATAAATTTACTGTTAATTTCTTGGAATGATTATTGAAGAGTTATGTTTCTCGGTTGAATTTTGTGGTCGGTATTTTTTGAATGTTCTTTTTAGTTCGTTAATTAGGTTCCGACTGGGGGGAACAAATTCACTATCTCAGTTGCAGAGATGGTTTTAGTATCATTTAGTCATGTTCATTAGTATTCCGCATAGTTTTTTCACTGTATTCTGATACACCCTTGGAAGGAACAGGGTAGGTAAAAGGGAGAAGAAAGAGGAACTGATGGTTGGCAGGAAAAAGTAACAGTCCTTCACCATATAGGCCTACAAACAAAACACAATTCATCCAAATTGGAAAGATGTGGGAAAAAAAAAAAAAAAGTTGAGTTTTGCCTCTTCTTAATTCATTGATTGTAATCTTTTGCTTTTTCTTTCTACCCTACCTTTCCTCTTGTTTTTTCTTTTTTTCTTTTTTCTTTTTCCTCCCATGAAATTAAGTATTACTTATTGATTGGGGTTTCACAGGCAGATAGTACTGTAATCTTTCTGATATTTTTCATCATTGTTATAATTTTATTAACATTGCAAATCAATCAATTTCTAAAATAAGAAAAAGTTGAAAAGAAAAAAAAAAATTATTATATGTACTGGTCCCAAGAAACAGATCAGAATGATTTTATGTTGTTTCTAGTCTTTGCTAATAATACTCAATCAGCCATTACTTCAAAGAGCTTTTTGCTGGACCAGCATTTGCTATGAAATTTATTTGCTACCTCTAATTGTTTGCTAGGAAAGTACAATGATCATGATTGTCTCTGTCCTATACTTCATGCCATTATTTTAATGCTCAAAGTTTTTACTTTTATTTTTTTATTGATGTGATTCTAGAGTAGTACTTCATGTCATGTATATAATAAAAGTTTTTTTTTTTCCATAAATTTTTAGTTTAATAGCGTATAAATCATTTTCAGAACTGTAAAATTATAAGTTTAAAGTCTAGTTAGAGTTTAATTAATTAAATTTTTTTTATCTTTTTATTTTTGGGGTTACTAAATTAGTTTAAGAAATTCTCCTAAAAAAACACATTCTTGTTAAGCATGACTAATTCATTTCCATTTCATAACCCTTCTAATAATATGACATTAAATTCACAATTTTTTCTTTTTTTTGGAAAAAAACAAGAAAAAGCCTACAAATTCAAAGGCAAATTTGCACTAAAAGTAATAGATGTTGAGTAAATCAAGGATGAGTTATTGCCAATTAACAAATATATAAACACTTTATTTTTTTCTATATGTGCTTTCAATCTACAATTTCATGATATTTATTATTTTAACATCACTTACTTTATAATTTTATTGTATATATATATATATATACCAATTTGAGGTTTCAAGAAATTAATTATGTGCTACACATATTGATATCAAATTTAATTATGGGTAATGAAATAATTAAATTTAAACCTTTATTCTTATTCCTTGATTAATATTTGGTCAATTAAGGAAAATTTATATAAGATTCTACTAGGGTTTTTGCAGGTTGAGTCATTTTGTTCCAAAAAAAGATAGAAAAATTTATATCTTAAAAAAGGATCAAAGGATAAATGATTAATAAGAGAAGCAAAGTATAGCTTTTGCTTGGAGTGAAGAGGCACTCACTTTGCAAAATTTCATATGTGAACATTGAAAACCAACTTGATTGATCACCTGCCTCTGACTGTTATCAATATGAAAGCAATTCATATTTGTGGTAGCATACTCATTTTCAACTTCCATTAATCAATAACTTTTTTTGCCCTATAATTTTCTTGGAAAGTGTCACATTTTTTGCTACTCAAAAAGTTATATAATCTCCCTAATCACACAATCTTCTTTCTTAATTCTTAATTATTTCCCTAATAATCTTTTCCTTCTTGTTATTGTAGACCCACAAATATCTTGGTTAGTGGTTACCTTTAATATAATTAAAGTTCATATTACCTAAAAAAAAATAATTCAATTGATTTTTCTTATTATCTCATTCAATATATAAAAAAGGCTATTCTGTTATTGGACCGACAATTCAACATATAATTAAATATTCATCTCGTAATATAAAAATTAAGAATTTCTTTGAAAATTTTTTAAAATATATAAAAAAAATAGAAATAGACCTATATATGAATATAAATATATTCTTATTTTGTAATGCTTTCCTGCTATTAAAACTGATCAATTAATGGATGGACGGTGGAAAAATTTATCATTTTAATTTTTTTTTCAAGGGAAACTCACAATCTAAAAAAAAAATATGATAATAGTGTTATGACTTTTTTTTAATTGAAAAAATAGTTGACCACAAAAGTATAATATTAATTATCAATTTAATAGACAATATATACAAACTAATCTCACAAGAATCAGATTTGGTTGGCTATCATTAGCTAGCCCTTCAATATTTCTTTTCTTAATGGTCTGTTGAGCTAAAGCAATCAAGCTAGTCAATTCCCAAAAATAGAAAAAATAAAATCATTTCATAACTATATTAATTATCTAATACCATGATAATATGATTTAAGCATATCATTTAAGTTAATAAATTTTTCTTTATCTAAATTAAAGTATTTAAATTTTCAGAATTAATTTGATCGACTTCAGAATCAATTTTCGATATTAACATTTAGAAATAATTTTTAAATACATAAATAAAGTGCAGAGAACATGCTTTAAACTCGTTGAAAATAAAAATTTAATTTCAATTAATACATATCTTATAATAATTTTAACCCGATTGAAAAAAAATATATATATATTTGACAAAATTATGGTCAGTTATTCACTAAATTTAGCTTAACATAGGGATGAAATCAAACTTAAAAATTTGATATCAAAAGTGTTTTCGATTAAAAGGTATACAGTTATGTCAAGGGATTTAATTGATTTGGTGAATAACGGGTTAAGGGGCTATTGTGTACATATGGTCCATTTTAGCTACTTAAAAATTTAAAAAAAAAAATTTAAAATTATATTTTGATAGTGTTTGATGTAATGAATCTATTGATATATTTTTTATACTAAACAAAAATCATTTGGACTGCTAAAAATGCATTAGAAATTTCATGTATTATATTTAACGGTCGAGATTTAACGCATTTCCAATACATTTTTAGCAGTCTAAATGATTTTTGTTTAGCATGAAAAATATATCAATAGATTCATTACATCAAATACTATCAAAATATAATTTTTAAATTTTTTTTTAAAAAATTTTAAATAGCTAAAATAAGTCACATGAGAGACTGCTGTGTAAAAATATACAGCAGCTCTCCTCAACCCATGAATAACTGACTTTCTATTACATTTTAATTAAACTTTTTAACCTTAATTAGTTTGGTCATTAAGGCATATGATATAGTTAATAACTTCTGGTCCCCGCTAATAATACATTTAATTTTTCTTTTTATAATTACTGAAAGCAACATTACTAATTTAATTATTAAAAACCTAATCCAAAAATAAGACATATAGATTAAATTAAAGGGAGATAAGGTCATCTTGTACCCTATATATTTATATATATAATCTAATGGGGTTATAAAGGCACGCTGATAATGATCTTTATATATTTAATTTATTATCTTTTTTTTTAATTAAATTTCTATTGTTTATATATAATTTATGTTTATATTATAATAATAATAATTATTATAATATAAATTTTAAAATTGCTCAATTCAAAGATTAGCCACCTCCTTTTTTCTTCTGTCCCTTTTCTCTCTCTTTTTTATTCAATTTATGTTTATTTTAATAAAATTTTAATATTATATTTAATTTTTTTCTTTATATTTATATTTATATTTATTTTGTTTGTATATTTTTATTTGTGAAAATTAGAATTATCTTTTTTTTATAAAAATTTATTTATTTCTCGAATATGAAATTTTTTTTTTGTCTAATTTTAAAATATTGAACTTATCAATATGAATTTCGAATGGAGCGTATTTTTCATCGATATATCAATTACAATTGTTGGATTAAATATTATTATTTTAATAATTTGATTAATAACATTTAAAAATAAAATTAATTTTATATTATTTTGATTATAATTTTTCAATTAATTTCCTCATATATATTCTACTTCTTCATGAATTAAAATCTTCCTTCTTATAATAATAATAATAATAATCTCTTGTAATAAATCCAAAAGCTGAGAGGCTAAAAGGCTTTACATTAATTTAAGAAAAAAATAATATATAATTAAAGAATCCAACATGAAGGTAATTAATCTAATTAAGCTACAGGAGCATGATGGGTACTTCCACGTCCATTATTTGTTCTCATCAAAGATATATATATATATGAATATAATAATAGTAATAATAATAATTAATATTAACACTACTGCTGCAGCTCTGCTAATTTTGATTGGGCTACTTAATTACTTATGGTTATATATATACCTTTTATTTTATTTGGATTACCTAATTATTTCATGCAATGAGCCCCCATTTTTTTTTTTTCAGTTGAAATTAAATATTTCATTAGTTGATAAAATACAATAATATAAAATTATAATTATCTTATAATATTTTAATTTCTCAAAATAGTGATATAAAAATAAATAAAATTATAAACAATCTCAATTTAAAATATTAAATTATGTTCTGCGATAACTAATAATTATTTTTCGACTCTTGTGATAGTCTTTATACGAGTTTGATTTAGATATTAATAAATATATATTTGATCTTAAAAATAAGGCTTTCAAATAATTAATTAAGAATATAATTAATAAATTAAAATAAAAAATTTTTTTTTTTTTTTAGAGGAAGAAGAGCTTCTCTCTTTAAAACTTTAATTTTCATTGAGTCCAAGTTTTAATAATTAATTAAGAAAATAATTAATAAATTACAGTCATAAACTTCATTAATTATGAATTGTGAAGTGGAAGCTGACTTTTTAAATAAACATTAAAAATTGTCTCCCAAGTGCTTAATAATGTACGGACGACAGTAAAAATATCTAAAATCTTTAAAGCTCCCATTCATACGTAGATTTTATAGTCACCTTATTGATAAGAACCCAAATTGAGTGAAAACTATAAGTTATAAATATATTTTTTCACATGTAAATTTCTTTTATCACTAAGTTAAATTTTTAATAAATTAAAGAATACTAATATTGGGTTAATTAACTTGTGTATTTATCAACTATTAATGTTATTTTATTTTTTTAATAATTTTTCTAACGAGTATTTTTAAGAAATTTATTAAGAATTAAAAATTTAGATATTATTAAATAAATAAATTTAAAAATAAAATAAATTAATGAAAAATAAAAATTTTGACATGTTATTTAAAATGATAGTAATGATAACAAAATATAATCTTATTAATATCTCATCTTTTTTATCATTCAGCTCATTTTTTATATTAATTTATTTATATTTTTTTAATATAATTATATTATAATTATATTTTATCAGAAATAACTGTATTAAAATACTAATTAAAAAAAATTATTTTTTAAATCGTAAAATAATATTATGAATTAATTTTCATGTATTATATTAAGTTTACAGTCTAATCCCAAGTTCATATTTTTTTTATTGAATCCTTTAAATACATACTTTAAAACTAATAAACTTGCATTAATAAGATGAAGAAATATGCTTTTCTTTTTTGTAAATTTGATTATCTCTTAGTTCTTGAGTCACTTCAACAATGATATGTTTATTTTATGATGATATATGTTTTTTTTTTAAATGAAAATAACTATATGTGATTAATAAATTTGTAGTTGATTTCATAATTCTATAAATAGATGAATTTCGAGGTGGGAATCTCAGAATAATATATGAATGCATAGAGAGACACACGTATACAGAAGCAAACACAGAAACATGCAGAGACTGGATCTCAAGACTCAACACATGTAACACAATTCACTTATTCAGGTTAACTCAAGACACATATTACACTACGCATCAATGCTCTTTTCTCTTTTTCTGGTTCATCAATATTCATTTCCATCACGAAACTCACTTCTTTTTTTGGACCATTAATTCACCTTCTTGAAGTTTATAATAATAACTTGAATATAACATCATTATTCAATATATATATATAAAATATTAATGAATCTCTGATTTGTGATACTGAGGTCATCTTTAAAATTAAAATATTTTAAATAAAATAAGCTACATTTATAAAAAAATATTTTTTTTTTATATATATACTATATAATATATTTTTATTTAATTAAAAAAAATTATACAAGATAAGAAGTCAATTGTAGTGGTTATAGTGATGAGTAAAGGAGGCATATTTTTCATTGAAGTGCTAACTGATCATCTTCTCCACCATTCATGCAACTTGCTCCTTACCATTATACATATAAAGTTTGTTTTTTCAGCTCAAATTTATTAACTCTCCACTTTTTTTTTTTTCTTTTTTCGTCTCTTTGTGTAATATTATAATCTCTGATGATCACAACCACTTCAAATTAAATGTAGAGTTGCAACCAACTTTTCTCTCTCTCCCACAACAAATTTCCTTTAATATATATATATATATATATATATATATATATATATACTCTTCATCTGACCAATAACAAACAAAGAGTTGAGTTTATCCCTCATCTTGTCCTCTCTTTACATTTTAAATTTATTTATAATAATTCATTGTCTTTTTTCCTTTCAACCACTTCAATTTTCCTTTTGGAATGAACTTAATTAATTATATAATTTAATTTAAACATTATTATATATAAGATTTTTATTGTTTTTTATTGTTTTTGGATACATTAATTCTCAAGTTGATGTTACTTTTTTTTTTTTTTTAATATATCTCACCCTCTTTTCTTTTGCATAATTCAAGATTTATTAAAGGAAAAAAGAAAAGAAAAGATAACACGTTTTAGGTATTAATAAATTAAAATTAATATGTATATTATCTCACACTCTCTTAATTTCCATTGTCTCAATTAATTCCTTTAAGCAAATGGAAGCTTCATCATGCACATATAAAATTGATTAAATTACATTTACAAGATAATAATTAACTTAGTAATAATGTGAAAATATTAATAATTAAGGCAAAAAAAAAAAAAAAAAAAGAATAAAAGATCCTAACTCCTCTAAAAGTATCTCAATTTAAGAAACCTATAACAGCTACCACACACCATTTTATCATCACAAAGATCTTTGTTTATATCATCTTCAAAAGTTTGTGAAATGATTTTGTGGTGGTTGAATCATTTGTAGATCAGTTGTAGTTTGACATGAATTGTCTTCCCCAATCATGCTCCTGAAAGATTTACAAAATAAACAAATAAATTAGACACTCTAATTAATATAATATCGATTTTATGAATTAATTTCCATGCATTATACTAAATCAATGTACTATCAATTTCTTTAAAAAATAATCAAAGGTTATATCTGCTCATATACAATATTTCTTTTTTTTTATAAACCATCCAGTATTCGATCATTATATTGAGTTATATTGAGTGCCAACTATTCCAAATTCGAGTCGGATCCTATAGAATTTTTTCTTGTTTAGAATTTCTTACTCTCTAGGACGAGATGCCCAAAGGGAACTAAGTGCTCGTAATCGCCCATAATACTCTCCGATCACCAGAAAACATCGAGCTGCTTGTCTTACAGTTAATATTCGACGTAATTGATGAAGAGTTTGTTGTCTCAAATTATCAGCCTATATCTCAAACATAAAAATTAGTAAAAATTTAACTTGTAATATCATTTCATATATTAAAAAATACAACCACCATTATAAATAAAAGCTATAAAATGGGTCCCAAAGATGCAAGGGCACATGGGCACAAATGCTAAATATTTCAAAAGGGTTGAAACTCTATGAACTTGTCTTATCTTAATAGATTTGGACATTTCCAATCATATATCAAAGAAAAAAATAAAATATATACAAGATATTGGCATATATATACATATACTTATTTCTCAAAATATTTAAATAATTAGGAGTTTCTTCAATTTTTATTTTTATTTTTTAAAAAAAAAAATTGTTGTTGATAGGTTTAGCTAGGGTTTTTATTTCAACAAACATCATTTTCTAACCACCTTTTGATAGCAACCTTTTAAGATGAAAAAACTACATCAATACCCTAGCAATCAACATTGTAAAATGGAGACTTCTGATCAGCAGCAAATATTTTATATTTGTAAAGAATATTATTAAAAATAAGCTACAATAATGTCTATGTCAAGGAATCATCTGCTATGCACCTGGCAAAAATGTAGTGTAGATGATCAATCTAGATTTATAAAATCTGTCTCCAAGTTTTGACCTAGAAATGTGATAGTGACTACTGCAAATATTAGAATATGTATGATTATTAAGACTTGCTATATACTCTATCTATCTATATATTGGTGGGATCCATGTTAAATATTATGGACATAAGTGTAGCATATCTTGTTGACTAAATTAAATTATTGATAAAAAAAAAACACCCTCTATCGAAGCTTGTTATTTTGGCTAAAACAACTCTATACTTGGTGTAAGAGATGGGACTCTTACCCTTCAGGTGTAAGGGAGAATTGGCGGCGCAATATGCGAGTCTCAGAGTATATAATGACAATAGACTAGAAACAAACATTTTATCTACCAATTTAATTATCTCTTCAAGTTCATTTTTTTTAATTTTCGAGTTTCTTAATTGTCGAAGGAATAATTCAATTATTAAAGAGATTTTAATTCAGTAATATTAAAATTATTTTTAAAATTATAAAACTTCTTATTCGAATCAGAATCAGAATCAAATTTACTAAAAAGAAAAAAAAATTCATTAATTCAAATTGGAAAATTTTAACTATTTAAGTTATATAAGGTGAAACATACTTGTCTTATTAAGTAAAAAATTATAAATTTATCATCAAATTCTAACCCTAACTCAAGTGGGACACTTTCATTAATAGTATAAAAGCTAAGAAATTGTTTAATCTATAATGATAATTTTAATTAGTAATTAAGTGGATTAGTCAAAAAGAGAGATCCAAAATTTTGATGAACTTAAAGTTTTAAATCTTCACAAAAACATAAACCAGACACAACCTATGTAGCTAACTTAAAGCATGAAATTTAGGACTCAAGACAGCAAGTAAAGAGTATTGACAAGTCATAAGTCACATGAGGTAGACAGCTATATGTCACCTAAGGACTTGTTTCAACCTTAGAGAGAAGGTTTTATGCTTTCAATTATATCATTTTCATAGAGCACTAATTAAACTTAGCTTGGACAAGTATTACTCAAATTTTCCTTCTTGATGTTTAGTGGATTTTAATACGTAATCAGAAATTCTAGCTATGGTCAATTAGTCTCCTATATAAAAAAGAAATAAGCTAGTAGTCTCGCTTATCACTAAGTTATAATATAAAATATTGTTACCTGGCGAACGAACCCTTCAAGATTGGCGAGCTTGCCCAAGGCCATTGCCATCTGCTGCATTCCGTCGATGACTTGCCCGCTGGCAATGGTGTCAACTAGAGACTGTTGAAGTTGCTCTAGGCCCTGGGAGAGAGCCTCTTCTGCTTGCTGTGAGGAATGTTGGAGGCTGTAAATCCCCATAATTTGTTGTTCTGTTAATGGGTCTAATTGAGATGTTAACATCTGCTTAATAACAGAGGACAAAGGAAAAAAAAAAGGTTAATTAAAAGGAAATTATGGATTAACTAGCTAGTAAGGGTATTTTAATCATTTTATATAAGTTGCATGTATGTTACTCCTTTTGGACCAGAAGTTTTTTCCTATGATATTTGGATGCTTTCAACGGTTGAATCATTTCACAAGATAAGAAAAGGATACCTAAAATGGTTATTACCACAAATTTCTTTTCCTTTTTCTGTCCAAGAAAGAACTTAACTTTAGGGCACTTTTACTTTGTCTAATCACTTTTAAATGGATAATGTGCCCTTTATAAGGGAATATTTCATCTCTTAAGATACACTATCCCTTACTGTATGTGAGTATGCTCCTTTTGTCAAAATTACCAGAATAACCCAATCCAGTTTCTCCATTTTGTTTCTTTCCAATTTTCTTCTAAAATTACTATATTACCCTTGCATATTAAGTACTGCCAAAATGGCACTATCTAGTCTAGCATTGAATGTAATGTGCAGAAATGCAATGGAAAAAAAAAATAAAAAAAAACCTTGATGAGTTCCGAGGGCCTAAAACCACCCATCCAGAGGAAGCAACGCTCTGCCGGAGTCGACCACATTCCGGTGATGAGGTGAAAAACATCAGATTTAGCAGCCACTCCTTTCAACCGGAAAATTTCATCATAATGTGAAATGTATCTATCTACTATGACCCTCAAGTCCCCATCAGATAAATGTGCTTGCAATCCTGTTCTGAGTTCTGACATGTGTCTAAGATCATCCTCTAGCCATCTTGCATACTCCATATCAAATATTACAGCTCCTATTATAATAAACAATATCAATTACAACAAATTTTTAAAAAAATTGGGTTAAATTAGACCTCTATCGAATTAATCTCTATTAAGACAGACCAATTAATGTCTGAATTGTGATATAATATTGAATATATAGTGCATATGTTAATTATATTCATAAAGTGGCCTTTTTTAACTAAAATAATTAATTACATGTTTGCTAAAAAGTAGAAAAGTTGATACTTGGGATCAATAATTGAATGAATTTAAAGTTAAAACCAAAGAGAATAACTTCATGCTTAGAAAAAGCCAAGCAATATTTCTTGGGATAATATTATATGAATTGTTAATCTTCCTTAAGTAACTGTTTTTATTAAAAAATTCCAGAAAGTTTTTGGTTATATAACTTGGTCAAATTAAGAAAACCTTGCCAAATGAATCATTATAAGATATATTTTCAAATTTTGACTGGAAGAAAACCAATGAATTTGAAAAAAATATATAATACAATTATGGGTCAATACTCAACTACCAATCACCCAATTGAAAACCAGAAGTATGTTTCAGCAAAACAAGATTTTTAATAATTTTTTAGCATATTTTTCAGATGGACTTAACTATCAAAGAATATTTTGTTCTTGGTCTTATATGACTACTATAATTTAAAAAGTTTTAATTTAAGATGCATAATTTATATTTGGATTAAGCTAAACGCCACTTAATTATGTCCATGTCACCCCAAGACAAATCACCAGCTGCCATCTTAGGCTTTTATTAAATATTTTCATGACAAGGATATGGAACTTTTTTTTTCTAAATTATTTTCTTTTTCACTTTGCTTCCTTTTTTAACCCAAAATAAAAAATAAAAAATTTCTTCACTATGAAATTTTCCAGGGACTCACCAGAGCTTATATTGCCACCAGCACCACCACAGCCACCTATGAACAACCCCTGTAAAGCAACCCCAAAAGAAAATTTCTTTTTGTTGAAAAAATTACAATTATCAAAATTTGGAATTTTTTCAACTAATTGAATTTAAAAAATATATATAATTTGAAAACCTGCTGGCGGGCTCTTTGGAGGTCTTGCTCTATCTGGGTGAGCTTGATTCTGCTAGATTCTAGCTGCTGCACATAGGCCTGTTTTGATATATAGATATATAAAAGACACATTAATGAGGGGTTGTTGCATTAATTTCTAGCACTTATAATTGTAAATAAAAAATTACAGCCACATTTATGTCTTCATATATAAATATACATATATATGTGTGTTTATGTACAGTATATGGTACATATAGGCATTTAATTAAGCTTCCAAGTTGGTGGAAAATGACCCATACCTTCTTTCTAAGGCGGCTCTTCCTTGCAGCTTCTCTGTTTTGAGCTAAACGTCTTAATGTCTGAAATCAATATGTAAAGGAAGAAACTTTAATCTCCAAACAGTTAAAAGAAGAAAGTATGTGTAAAACAAAAAAGAAATAAATAAAGAAATTGAGAAATTAAATTTATCCTAGAAAATAAAAGGGGTGGAAATGAAAAGGTAGATTTTTTCAGGAATACCTTAGCATCAAGCTGTTTCTCTGATGTTGAACCTTTCCTCTGCAACAAAACAGAATTGAAATGTAAAATACTAATAGAATATAGAAAAAAAAAATTGAGAAGAGAGAAGAAGAAAATTCAGTGCTTGAAAATTGAAGAACACAGACAAGAATGGAGAAGGGGAAGTTGGCCAAGAAAATGAGAGAATTTTTAAATTTAGCGACCAATAAATTTGATCAAGTATAGACATTCTAACAAAACAAGGCTAATCATCTAAGTTTTGGTGCATTTTACTTAGATTAGCAATAATAACTAAACTAAAATAAGTTCTTTATATTAAAAATATGGAGCCCAGATAGCAAATTTATTTAAGAGATCTCACAGAATTTCTGGGAAGCAAGACTGGTAACTGGTGCTGATGTGGGTATTCTTCTTGGAAATGAAAATCAGGAACATGAAATGGGTAAGCAAAATCATCATTATCTGCCATTTGTTTCGTGGTCTTGGGTTTCCTAGTTTCCAAAACTGATTTTAAGGCTAGAAACAACAGGCTTAACTGGGAGTTATAGGGATTGAGTAAAATGGGTCACTATTATTATTGTAAAGAAACAGTGCTGTTACTACTGTAAAGATTCTCACTTTGGCCTTTTATATGTACAACTCTCTTCTCTCCCTTCTCTCTTTATGATTTCATGTCAGACATTGAACAGAAAATCCTTCAGGAATCAGAGAAACTCTGCCATCTTTGATTTTCTGTGGGTTGTTGGGATCTGTGCTTTTTTTTTTTCTATTATGATGATATTCTGAGAGAGAGAAAAGAAAACAGTAATAATAACAATAAAGATACCAACTTTTCCTCAGTCTTGGGATTTGGAAAGAGAGAGAGAGTAGAGAGAAGCAAGAGGCAAGAGCCAAGGGAAGGATACTACTAATTATTAAGAGAAACTGTACTTAAATACCTTTTCTTGGAGTGGTTTTGCAGGAGATGGATTAAGTTCTGATGGCCCTCCTGTTCCTGATGTATCACTTGCCATCTCTATTTGTTGTTGATGCTGCTGTTGCAGCTGAAGATGCTTCTGATCAAAAGCCTGATAATCTGAAGAAGATGCCTTTTTACTGATAGGAGATTCTGGGTCCAGCTGGGCCTCAGCTTTGCTTGAAAGAGTATTCACTGCTGATCCTGAGTCAGTACTCTCCCCTCCTGATTTTGAACTTCCCTAGATAATTAAGAAAACAAAACCAAACCCCACCAGAAATATTCAAATGGGCATTCAAGAAATGTTTCAGAAAAAATATATATATTAAAGCAAACTAAGTTTCACAAAAGGGTAGCCAAGAATCACAAGAAAAGTGACTTTCCATGAAAAAATCTTTGAACTTTCAAACTTATTAATTTCTTTATCAAGAATTCATGTCAAAAGACCATAAAAAAAATTCTAAGATGGAGAAAGCAAGAGAAGAAATCACTACTCTTGGTGTGTGTTGAAATCTTAATGGCCATGATGGGAACATTTCCAGAGTAGCTGCAGGTCTTCCTGTTACTGAGAATAAAGCTGCAAGAATCAACAAAAATTAAATTTTGGAGGATCACCACCAAAATAAAATAACTCTGTTAGACGTTTTCAAAATTTCCACCTAATCCCTTTTTTTCTCTGCGGTTATATTGGATAGGGTCAGAAAATCATGCCAAGGAGGTCAGATTACTATGTTTGTAGTCTCACACCATTCAAGTCTCCTCCTCAAGAATGATTACAGTGTTGGAAATGGTAACCCCTCTACTGTACCACTCAATAGACATATTCAAACCTTTCTCTCTCTGTCTCTCTCTGCTTTTTTGAGGAGTCGGTTATACCTATCAAACGTCACAAAAGCAGAAATGATATAAAGAGAGAGAGGCATACGTGCTTTAGCTTCATCATTCCTAATCTTAACTCCTTGCAGAACAATTGCTTCTTCAAGCCCTCCAAATTCAAAAGGAGATCCTTCTTGATTACTGAGGCGCAAAAAAAAATGAAAAATTTCAACAAGACCAACAAAACATTTTAAAAAAGTAATCAAATTTATTAAAAAAAAAAAAGATAAGAATCTTGAATTTTGCATTTTCAGAACAAAATTAACAAGTTAAGAAGCTGCAGGCATACATGAAACTGGTAGATGGAGTGTTGATTCCATGAAGAGTTGCATAAGGAATATGATGATGATGGTGATTAGAAGGACCTGAGTCTGATAAACCAGTCCCTCCAACCCCGTGGCTAGCCATGCAAGCAAGGCTCTATCTTTCAGACCATTCTCATCGTTCTTTTTATTGTCTTCAACTAAGAAACTGGAACAACAACAAAAGAAGAGTTGGTAAAGATGAAGTCAAGAAAACTCTATAAAGAAACAGAGCAATTGAACTAATATGAACTATTGCCAAAACTACTAAATTTCAAGAATTTCAAGAATTATGTTTACCTCAGTTTTGAAATTCTAAAGAAAGGTTTTACTATGAGCAAAACCCAATTCGCTGGAAGAGAGAGAGAGAAAAGATCAAAGCTTTCTTGTCAAAGTATATCTAAGTTGCCACAAGAGGGACAAGTCTTTTTCTCAGATATCTCTCTCTTCACTTTGCAACTTTTTGATCTTTCATGGGTGTCTCTATCTCTTGCTTTCCTTTCTTTTGCCTCTCTATCTCTCTTTCTCCTTCTGTGTGAAGAAAACCAAACTGATTTGATTTTAGACTTTTTTTTTCTTATTAACCACTCTGTTTTCTTTCTTACTTTCTCTGTCTGTAGTAAATATTTATGAGTTTTTGAAGTTGCTATTCTTCATATTTTCATCCACTATAGACTGTAGTGTACACACACCAAAATCTTGTCCTTGCAAGGCCTGTCTCATGCTCTCTGGGATGTGTGGGGTTTTGCCAAAAATAATAAATAAATAACAAATATATTATTTTTATTTATTTATCGAAGTTAAATTTTAAAAAATTAGTAGTTAAAAAAAAAAAAGCAAAACAGAAAGAAATTAAAGGTGGGGTCTTTGCAAGGAACCCACTAGAATCACTGACTCCTACTCCACTCTTCTCTCTCTTATAACCGCCTGTTCTTTCTCATTGGTCCTTTTAATGGGGCTCCTCAGAGATTCAAGTACTTTCAGAAGGAAAAGGATAAAAATATATTAATTATTACATTAAATTCAATATTGAATATTAATTATATAAGATGAGACAATGTTTTCTTTCATAAAAGATAATGGTATAAATCTAGAAATGAAAAAATAGAAGTTTTTCAAATAGTGTATTTTCTCGAGCTTTTTATGCTTATAGAGGAATAATATGAAAATTTTAAATTTAATCCACGTTATATTATAAATTTAAAATAAATTAAATTTATCTAAAAATTTATGAAAGAGTTAAGTTTAATTTTGAGGAGTCAAAATTAGAAAAGAATTTTCTTTTTTTTAATAGAAAAAAATTGGGTATTATTTTTAATTATTTTAATGTTTTGCTATACCATTTCAACCTAAACATTAGAATAGTAATCCTCAACTTGTATATATTAATCCAATGCAGTTGAAGATTATTAAAAAAAAAAAGTATATATATTAATCCAAGTTCTTGAGATGGATTTGTTTGGTATTATCCCCCTTGTTGATAGGTCAACATCCATTCCCTGTCATCACCTAAAACCATGCCACATTAAGATTCTTTTCCCTTAATAGAAATAGAAATTTGTTTCTTTGATAAGTTATAGGACATAGGGTCATCACACAAGGGTCTTTTATTATCTCATTAAAGTCTTAATCTCTATATTAGGTAAACCTTTCTTGTTGTCAATGCCCTAAAACTAAAATTTATATACATTATGTATATGACCCATCCTAAAAAACTACCCTTAATTGAGTTATAAAAAGCCCAATAATCCCAAAAAAAAAAAACAATTCAAAAGTTAGAGTCAAATTTTTCTTAAGGAAAAAAAAAAGTTAGAGTGAAGACATTTGAAATATTTAAGGGTTTAAATATATCGTCAGCAATCAATCTAGTTGATTAATTTTGGAGATAAAAAATATTTTTTAAAAAATATTTAGATTACTTTTTAAAATGTATATTAAGAATATTTTAAAAATTTTAGGAATAATTGTTGTTATTTCTCCATGGTTCCACCATTGTATTTATAGCCATCAACTTCACTATTGATGATCATATTATATGTTACATTTGTGTATATTTATGTGAAGAGAAAGAGAGGGAGAGAGTAATATCAACCCATTATTTATTTTCTTCAATAGAAGAGGTAGAAGCAAATATTTTATGTTGTGCTCATCTACTACCTTTGTAGGTAATACACCCTTTCTACCAATTATTCTTTTGTGGTACCAATGATTGGTCTAAAAAAAAGGGGTTTAACTTAAAGAGAGAGAATTAGTAGCATTCATGGATTAGGTAAAATAATTATGTAATAAAATAAAGTCTTAAGTTTCGTTCCCAATAAACTTTACAACATGTTCTTGACAAGGAAGATTGTGAGAGTCTTATTGATTATAGATTCCATGGATCTTGTAATCTCTCAATATCTGAAATTCTTTTATAAGTTCCTTTGCTTCTATGCTTGTAGAAAGGTGATTGGTCTAGATCAAATCCAAGTATTAATTATGCCCTTTTGAAGATTTTGTTTAAGTAGATTAAGGCATTACTTGTCACTTAAGTATATGCAGAACTAAGACAATAAAAGTATCAATTGCCTTAATAATTCCAACTTGCATCTTATTATTCTAGTTTGTTATCATTACTACTGATATTGCGTGAAGTAACTTTGCAAGATTGTCCCCTCCATAGTTTAGTTTCACATTATTGACTTAATCCAAAAAAATTTAACATTGGAAAAAAAAAAAAAAAAAAAAAAAAAACCTTTCTGTGGACATGGTTTTGACCTTCCACTAACATGAATAATCTTGAAATTACACCTGCTAATGATTACTAGGGGGACTCATACCACACATGCACAACAGGAAAATCATGATTAATTAGTTCCATTTAGACTAATCTCATTTAAGTTTCTTGTTTAAAACATGTTGCTAAACCCTCCATTATTTATTCATTAGATTCTAATTGAGATTTAAATTTAAAATTTCATAATCATGAAGATAACTCCAGTTCGGTAATTACATGTTCATCTTTGAGCCAAAAATAGTATTGAACCCAAATAGAAATGCTTTGTTTGCATATATGGTCTCTTTTGAACTCTAAACTCCATTTAAGCAACTAAAATAGCTAGCAATGGTCCCCTGAAAACTGCATAATTTAAATTATAATTAAATCACAAGGCAGAGCAGAAATTCCAAATCACACCCATTATAGCATCTTCTATAATTGTGGAAACAACTATCTTCCATAACTATAAGTGAGGCCTCAGAATCTTAGGATCTAAATCTTCCAAATCAACTACCAATAATCATCAGAAAGTTGCATAAGTCCCCAATTTTGGATGTCTTTGGTTGCATAATTGAAACTTGGCAAACATTTGGTAGTTAGAATTGGTAGAATATTTTCCGAAGCCAGCTATACAAAGGAAGTAGGTGCTGGCCATTTCCCAATTGCACAAAATGTTCAGGCACACAGGTAGATTTCTCTCTTGCTCAGGTTTAAAAAAAGTATACTTCGTTCACTTGTGGAAAGTTGGGAACACAAGTTTGATAGTCTTCAAATTGCATTTCTGTTCAAGTTCTAAAATCTAATGAAGGAAGTTTCATTTGTCAGCAATCACTATTCTCAGATTTGCACATGTGAAAAACTTGTAGAATTGCACCTGTACTCGTAGGCTTAACCTAGTGATAATGTGCATCTTTCAACTGGGTACCTGAAGGGATCTATTCCAACATGGCAAACTAGGCAATTAGTTGAAATGAAAACAAATATTAGGAACTAATAATAAATAACAGTAGTCTCTATGATATATAGATATATATATATATATATATATATATATATATATATATATATATATATATATATAAAGGAAAATTTTATTAACCACAAATCCATGTAGTTAAAGAGAGATCAATGCACAATCTTAACTGGTTGATTGTACTAGAAGTAATAAAAGAACTGCAATTCATCGCATATCCTCATCCCAGGTAAGAAATGATTCAGTAGCCAAGTTCTGATATCCACTGTAAAAGCTACCTATGCAACAGAATAAAGATTAAACACCCTGCATAGCCATGTGGCCAAAACACAGCATAAAATATGTGATTCCCGTATCCAATCAAATATGCGTCCCAGCCATGTCTGTAAAAGTTCCTGTTAGACTTCTATTTCCGACCAAACAATTTTTATTTTCAAACAAAATCTAAAACAAAAACATATCAAGCAGCAGTTACTCCATTAAAAGGTGCATCTGGTGGCTGGGATTCAGTTCTGAGAACCCCCATGCTTTTTACTCAATAACATTAGTGCAATGACAATTCACTCTTCTATTCATAGAAGCAACAACCTCATAATATAGCTAAAGAGCATTCACCTTGGATTTAAGAAATAAACCCCAAATTATTCTAATGCATGTTAATGTGTCTGATTTGTTGCAGGCCTCTATTTGTATAAATGTGTGCATGCACAGGTGCTCGAGTTGGAGAGAGAATGAAAACTGCTGGTTGTTTTTGTAATTTGAGGTTTGGTTTCTTCTAGCTAGAACATTTCAGAGCTTGATGTCGAAGTAAGATAAGGTGTATTAACAGATTCATGGAAAGACACATATTTGACCATAATTGAGAGACACTATAATAAGCATTATTCACTTCTACATTCCCCGATATGCTTGAGTTGAGAAACACCATAATCAAGACTCATATTTGAACCAAAGTATATACCAAGGTTGCTTCCAATAGGGTACAATGCAGAGAGAATAATAGCAATCACAGTATTATTACCTGGTTATGAAAAGGTTATTCTGGAGGAAAAAATAAATCACTACAAATATTGACTCAATAATGAAGTCAGATGAATTTCAAATTCAAATAACTCAAGTCTTCAAGAGAAATAGTTGCAGTCCATGCAAGAAGTGAAACAAAATTCAGCCAGTGTAAAATGAGAAGCTAAACATGGTGCAGCAACATACATAAACACAATGTCAACTGCAAAAGTTAAGGTCAAAGCTATAGTAAGAGAGGAAAGCTACATAAGGGAGAGAATCAGAGGAGAATCCACTGCTTATTTATTGGAAAATGAGCCCATTATTGCTAGTACAAGCATTTGGAATGAAGTAAATAGAATGGTATTCTCGTTGGCATCCCCCCAGCATCTTATCAAGTTTCTGTGGTGATCCTAATTTAAGGATTTGATCAAATACTATTAAAAACAACAGCATAACTCAGGAATGAATGCATGAAGAAAATACAGGTGAACAATTTCTGACCATGCAAAAGGAGGTTGTAGCTTAACATTTGTGAAAAAAAAAAAAGTACTGGATCCAGAAAATTGAATGAATGAAAAATAAATTCATGTTTGCTGAAATGGTAGATTAGGGACTTAAGTTACATCCAGGCAGTCATTCTTCTCACCTGTAAGTATTGCATATATTTGAAAAAATCAGCTTGATCATATAATCACATTGAATTGAAGGCAGGATTCAATGTGAGGAGCACCAAACAATATATTTAAGATTCAATCATTCAAAAGAGTCAAAGCTCAGCTCCACCACAAAACATTCAATCTAAGAAAAGAGAAACTATCAGAGAAAAGAAGTTCAACACATTTTTTTATAACATCAAACAAATTATTTCCTGAAATCAAAGAGAAGTGAATTGAAACATCCATTGAAGTTCTTACAAATTATGTTCACCCAGAAGTTCTATAGCTAGTTTTGAAGTCATCTATCAATCCAAAAGCAAATTTCTAAGATAAATAAAAACTAGATAATATGTCTAACCAAAATAGTTAATTAAATATGAAATATAGAATTATAAACTTTTTTTTTTCCAGGCAAGGTGTCACTTAGAATTATATTTCTTACAAATGGAATTTATATTCACAAGCAGACACAAATGACATGTTACACCTAGCACATTAACAAAGACTTTCATTAGTGTTACTCAACAAAATTACTACCCTTTTCATATATTTTTTCCAAATACAGGAATTTTGTTCAGTATAATCAAGCATGCATACATACCAATGTCCATATAAAACTATAAATACATTATATATCAATTACCAAACATAATAAAAGAGATGAAAATTTTCCATGTTGCAAGATTAGCAATCCTCAATTTTTTTGTCACCTTTTATGGTGGCATAAAACCAATGAATATAAGAATTACAACAAAATTTAGCATGGACAATTATCAAAGGAAGCTTTTGAACAACCCTTGCAATCAAACACATTGCTGCACTGGTGATAAACAAAGGCAAACAGATACAGAGGAATCAACATGTTTGTGCAAAGCCAAAGGTCAAAGAAAACCATTCTACAGCGTGTTTATCTGTGTTAGTGTGTATAAGAGAGAGAGAACAAGATCTTTCAATTGAGGAAAAAGAAGCAGCTTGTCCATACAAAATTAAGCAAAATGACAATTAAGTGATCGGAGAATATGTTTCTTTTGCTGAAGCAAATAATATTTAAACAAGACTTCAATGATGAATGATCATTTACACAGAAGGGAAAAGGACACTCAAGTTCTAAGTACTGTTAATTTTACCTGAATATGTGCTAATATAAGTGATTTTTGAACCAAAACTTGAATATCGACCAAAGTAATAACTGAATTTCTATTCATACTCAAAATGCACATCTACATTCACATATTTCCTCATGAGCTGAACCATGGATGAGGTAAAATTAGCCAACATCTGGCATTCTTCTTGGCTTTTGGCCTCTGATACAACTCCGTGAATTACCAGTTTCCTAAGATTCAGGCAACGTTTTAGAAGCCCCTCAACCCAATGTGAGAAGAGATCATTAATTACAGTCCACCCAAGCTCCAAGACAACAACATTCACCAAGTTTGAAGATCCTTGCAAACCGTAGTGAAGCACCCCATCTCTTAAGTCATAACTTAATGACAGATGGCTAAGCCGTGGAAAACAAACAGCAATAGTTTCCAAATCCACAATCCCATCCTCATCATCAAAGACTACATCCCAAAGACGAAACCTCCTCAACTTTGATGACTTTGAGATCAGTTGATAGAACTTTGGCCAGATAATTGTGAAGTTGCTGACATCTACACTCTCAAGGTTTTCAACTGTTTCACCTATATCAATATGTATAACACTAACATCATCAATCTTGAAATGTTTCAAGGTCCCCTTTCCAATGAGTTCAAATAGTTCAAGGGCACAATCCTTCAAGTGCAAACACTCAATACTATCTGCCTCCAATATAAACTTGTCTAAACTAATTGCTTCAACGTAAACACTCTTTAAAGTAGGACCGCTGAGTTCAATAGTCACTTGTGCATCAGACATTGCAATCTCTGGATTAATAAGTTCTAATATCTCAATCTTTGGGCAGGCAGTGAGCAAAAGACTGAGATCCAGTGCTGAGATGCTGACATAACTCAAAGAAAGATATTTCAAACAAGGGAACCTCTGGAAATTTGGCTCAACCCCTGTAATGGAGTTATGGGACAATTCTAACATTTCCAGCTTCTGCCTCCCACAAATCTCAAGAATATTAACATTTGGAGTAGTCCTAACATTATAGAACAGCCGTCGTAATGTTTCTCTCGTATACATGAGCCAAGCAATAACTGTTGAACCCGAGAACTCATCAACATCATTCATCAAAATCGACAGGCCTTGCAACCCAGTGGTTTGAAATATAGTTTGAGTAATCAATATTTCCAACCTACTAGTTGTCAGATCATGATAGACAGGCCAATCATTGGAATTGAACGAAAGTGTATGGAGGTGTTTGCGGCAAGCTTCTCGCCACTTCCGACATGTTGCTGATGCTATCACCACGTCTCGAGCACCTCCTAGCCGAGATAATATGTTACCAATGACTTCAACAGGAAGGTGCTCCATTAGCCCCCAAAGAAGAACTGAGAGTGTATCAAATCCAGTACTAAGGTTTCCCGCAAAACATATCAACAAATTGAAGATGCTCAGTTTCTAAGATGTAAACAATCAAATACTTCACTGATTTAAATATCTACACCCACCATAAGGAGCTTCTTTCCCAGCAACAGCAAAAGTTGGTCCAAACTGTGAACATTATAACTACTCAACACAGAGAAACAGAAAAATTTGTGGTTTGGTACTGGCTAAAATCTCAAGCACTAAAAGTAAGAGGTGGGAATAGGCTGAAATGTCAGTATATTTTAAATTCTAGTATAGTACTGTCATAAAAAGATAAAAAGTTTGATCACTTCAGGAAGATTGCACCTCCAAGATCATAGAGAAATTTGCTTCAGTGTACGATGATAAGCCATAGAGCATTTAAAAATATATAGCAATAGGAAGCCAATAATTACTTAATTATCTATGGAGTACAACTATCTAGGGCCCTACTCTAAATAGGATACAAATGATAAGGAGATCATAAACCCAGTTAGAATCCAGAATCCCACCAGAAAATCAAATTTCAAGACCTACGAATTATCCAATTGCATATATTTTAACCATGATAGCAAATCCATTTAAAAATTTAATAAAAAAAAAAGAGCAGGGTTGTGCAAAAAGGTTTCGACTTTCAACAATCTAATAATACTGCAAGCAAGCAAGAACCCAGAAATCTACAAGCAAAACCCATCAAAAACTCAAATTTTACCATCTGGTATTGACAATGAGATACAAAATCAACAAAACTAATCATAACCCAAGTCTCCATTTCACATTACAATGTCAAAATGAACCCAAAAAAAAAAACTGAAAAATGAGATTCAATCAATGGCAGCACAACAAAATGTAAATAAATAACAAAAAAAAGGGTCTCAAAGATCTTACCACATGTGACAACAAGCAAAGGAAATGTCAGATTTTGATAGAATAAGACCAAGACATTGATTCCCAGAAACAGAAGAATTACAGAGAGATCGATCAGCCAGCCTGTGGAGAGAGAAAGAGCGGAGGTGATTAAAACGAAGAAGAATCCATGAGAAAAGAAGGTAGATGGGTATTACGGTTTGGGGAATTTTGATCATTTCTCTATGTGTTTGAATCAAGGAATACAATAGGACACTCGGGTAAAATAAGACCCACCCATATCTTCCATGAATGAAACCCATCCTGTTGTTTTGGCAAGTGGGTGAGGGTCAATGTGTATACTTTGGTCCCAACTAGGGATCACGTGAATATCCGATTTGTCCCAATTCGAACGAATAAGATTTATCCACTTCATTTAATTGCGAAACGAATATGAATATTAAAATGAATTTAAATTTAGAGTATAACTGACCCATTATTATTATTATTATAATTAATAAACTCTAATATCCTCACAGTCCCTTTATTATTATTTTTAATAAGTGAATTGATATTAAGAATATTAAAAATAAAAAAATATGTTTATCTGCTACCTTCCTCCTCTCCATATTTGAAACATGACGAATGACGGGATGGATAATAAATTTAAGTGGTAAAGCGGGTTCGGATATGGTAATATTCGCCCTATATCTATCACGCTGTCATCCTTAATCTTAATATACCAAATGGTATATTTTGAATTTTCTTTTTCTTTTATGATATTAATAATAATTTACTTTCTATAGTTTCAAAAAAAAAAAATATAGAAATGTAAATTGATGTTTTAATCTAATGATATGGTGAGACTGCTTTAAGATTGATGTCAAAGTTTAAATCTCATTCAAAAAAATTAATACTCACCTCTCAATATTAGTTTAGAGCTAAATTATTTTTTTTTAATTTATTTTATTATGATGTGCTTAACATTTATAACAAGATCATTTTTAAATTTCCGCTTCATCCAACCCATTTTAATTGTTATTATCTTATCTTGCCTTCAATCAATACAATTATTATCACTCAATGATTCATCTATGCATATTATCTATTTATTGTGCGAACATTCACTATCATATAATATATATTTAACGTTAAAATTCATTTTTTTTTTTAAATGATATTAAAATTCTTCTATTTTTATTCTTGGTTATATTTAATCTGAAACTCTTAATTCCACTTATGATACTCTATATCTCTAATTTTCTATTAACTCTCACATCTCTAACTTTCTATTAACTCTCCAACATCATACACCAAAAGATTTCTCTATTAATTTATCTGCAATCAAAATAATGAAATAAGAGTTGACTATGGAACATTAATACAATCCAAAGAAATTATCTTTCAATTATGATCATATTAATATTCGCTATTTGATATATGTCCTTTAATTTAGGGGGTATTTGGTAGCATGATTATAAAATGAGGGTTTTACAAATCTAATGTTTTATTATGTATCGAATTTAAAATAAATTGGAAAAATGATTGAGTATTTGGATTAATCAAATTTTTAATATTGAGATAAAAAGTTGTTTTTTTTTTTATAGTGTTTAGATAAAATAGATAAATAAAATATAAAAAGAGCATCAAACTAATAAAATAAAAACTATTCTCTTCTTCTCCCAAATTATTATCATTAATCACTCTAATTAAAATCTCTAAACTTGTGCAAGAAGAAATTGATTTATGTTTGAACTTTATTTTAACGGCCTAAAGAAACACTGACGAAAAAATACAATTATATTCAGCGAATTATAAAATAAAAATAAATCAGACTTGAATTTGAAAATCCATAAAATTAGAAGTCAATATTTCAGAAAATACAAATAAACAAATACAAATACACAAATGCAAACAAAGAAGAAAAATAAATACAAAAAAGGAAGAAGAAACGAAATACTAAAAAAGAAAGAAGAAAAAAAATATCTAGAAAAATAAGAAGAAAAGAAATTAGAAAGCAATAATTTTCAAACATTCTAATACATTCTAAAGAAACGCTGGTTAAAACATAGTTGTATTCAGTGAATTTAGAAAATAAAAATAAATCAAATTTAAATTTGAGAACCCATAAAATTAAAAGTCAAAATTTTAAAAAACACAAATAAATAAATACAAATGAAGAAAAAAAAGAAATACTCAAAAAAGAAAATAGAAAAAAAATACCCAAAAAAAAAAAATCATAAAGCAAAAAATTTCAAAAAAAAATGTAAAAGAAGAAGAAGCAGCAATTGAATATTATCATTTGAAATAATTTCAAATATCACAATCTAAAAATCATGATTTTAAAAAGCTACTAAAAAAATGATGAAATTTTTACGATTTAATTATCTAAAATCGCCGATCGTATTTTTTAAATAAACACCGTCGTATCATATTTTCATTTTTCATGATGCGCAGTGAAAAAACACACAATTGGTTTTCAATCGTTCAAACAAATATCCCCTTAATCTAACGTTTACAATATCAGGTAAAAAGGGACATGTTTGTCGTTTTTCTATTTCCCAGTTTATTTTCAGCAATTTCTCATCCGTGTAAAAACGAGAAATTAGGGTCGTTTGCGTTGGGAAGCACATGACGTCGTTTACTTCAGTTTGTTGGCTAATGTGTAACTCTTACTCCGTCTCTTTAATTTTTTTAGCGATTTGTCGTCTGCCAAAATGACCGACCCTTTCCTTTTTGTCGTTTTCTCTTGTTTCGGTCGTTTACTAGCCAGATCCGTGAGTCTTGACATTCTCCCTGATGCACAATGTCCCTGATGCACAATGTCAAAGCTCTGGCTGCTCTCTCAGTCTCTCTCTCTCCCACTCTCAAGGTTCGCTCCAATTGTTGAAAGGGCTAAGACGATGTTTGAAGCAATCTTAGAAATTTCTCACTGAGCTTTTAATCTGCTAGTTTCTTGATTCAATTTGAAAAATCCCCTCCAAAAATTAACCAGACATGAGTATTCTTGTGTTAATCCTCCATACAACTCTGTTCTTCTTTCTCCGATCCGTTACCTCATCGCGGGAAAATCACCGCTACAATGTGGGAGATCCTGTCTCTCTCTTCGTCAACAAAGTTGGTCCCTTGCACAATCCCAGGTACCCATTTCTCGAAATTCATTAAAAAAAAAACCAATAAAAACTGTACCTTTATTTGCTGTTAAGTTTGTTTTTTAATTTTTGGTTTGTGGGTATTGCAGTGAGACTTATCAATACTATGATTTGCCATTCTGTCGTCCAGGTTAGACTCTTTAGGTACTTATTATGGTCACAGTTTGATTAAATTTTTCCTCTCTTTATTGTTTAATATTTGAACCCAGAAATCGGAGTTGAACTAAGTTGAGTTTTATAGCATTTCTTTGTGGGTTTTGCAGACAATGTAATCCGAAAGAAAGAAACGCTTGGTGAAGTGTTAAATGGGGATCGTTTGAGCAGTTCTTTGTATGACTTGAAATTCAGGGAGGACAAAACTGGGGTGACCGTTTGTAAGAAGAAGCTTAAAGGAGATGAAATTTTGAGGTTTAGAGATGCTATTATCAATGACTTTTATTTTCAAATGTACTATGATGATCTCCCATTGTGGGGCTTTATTGGGAAAGTTGAAGAGCAAAGTTGGCTTCTTGATGAGAGGAAGCTTAAGTATTATCTGTTTAAACATCTGCAGTTCGATGTTCTTTATAATGGCAATCAAATCATTGAAGTAAGTGCCTTTAGTGATCCAAATCATGCTGTGGATATAACTGAAGATGTTGATATAGATGTTGAGTTCACTTATTCTGTTCTGTGGAATGCAACCTCAGCTCCATTTGACACCAGGATGAGCAAATATTCTAGAGCATCCTTACTTTCAATACACCAGCAGATTCATTGGTTCTCGTTTGTCAATTCAGTTGTCATCATTTTGCTATTGATGGGATTGCTTACTGGGCTTTTTATGCGGCGTCTAAAGAATGATTTGAGAAAGTACTGAATGTTGAATGCCTTGTTCTTAGTTGAATATAACTTAGTAAAGTTCAGAAGGATGTTTTTTCTGTTATGACTTTACTTTATGTTCTTGTGTATATTACAGGTGTTCTGGTGGAGATGAAGAAGAAGATAAAGAGGTTGGTTGGAAATACATTCATGGTGACGTTTTCAGATGCCCTCAAAACATGCCCTTGTTTTGTGCTGTCTTGGGCATGGGTACTCAATTGCTGACAATGTAAGCGAATATGGGAACATCAGTTTTTTAATCTAATCTGCATTTTCATCATGGCTATATATTAGCTATTCTGAAGATTGGATCAGCAAAAAGTTTGTATTATGAAGGAATTGCCTGATTGATTTTCACACTATTTATGTGTTGAATTGCATGGTTACTGTTGCATTTGAAAGCTACCTTAAATTCTTGCTGCAGAGAGACATTAAAACGAACTTTATCATGTATTAGATCTGAAATCATGAACTTTCAACTTTGTTCCCATATATGATGAATTTTCTTTATATCATTTTCGAATTATCATTTGCCATATTTAGGATATCTTAATAATAATTTTATATCAGATAGAAAGGGTAATTTGCTAGGCTATAAGATTTGCCTAAATGAAATCTGAAGAGTGGTCAGTCCACAATTTACATAGCTATGTATCTGAAGACACTTTTTTTATACGTGGTAGGACTAATCAATATGTTAATGTTTAAATATCATTTTTTTGAATTGCAATTTTTCTTCAGGATTTGCATTTTGTTTGTTTTGGCATCTCTTGGCATACTCTATCCTTACAATCGTGGAGCTTTATGCACTTCTTTTGTCTTAGTTTATACTCTTACATCTGTGGTCGCGGGGTATAGTGCTGCTTCTTTCCACAATCAGTTTGCTGAAGCTGGATGGGTAAGAAAATTTTCTTTTATACTGTGTTCTATTTTCTATTTTGTTTTTGTTCTTTTTCCTATATTTACTTGCTTAAACGATGATTTCCAATCCAGAAAAGGAGTGTTCTTCTGACTGGGATTCTGTATCTGGGGCCATTGTTTGCGATCCTGTCCATCTTGAACATCATTGCTATATCCTATGGAGCCACAGCTGCAATTCCATTTGAAACCATTATGGTGATTCTACTCATACACATATTTTTAACCGTTCCATTGCTTGCCTTTGGAGGGGTGATTGGGTACCGTTTCAGGTCTGAATTTCAAGCACCTTCTGCTACAAAAAGGTACCCAAGAGAGATTCCACCATTGGCATGGTACAGGAAAACACCACCTCAAATGTTCCTTGCAGGCCTTTTATCTTGTAGTGCAGTTGTCCTTGAGTTGCACCACTTATATGCAAGCTTGTGGGGCTATAAAATATGCACTCTGCCCAGCATATTGTTTGTCACGTTCATCATCCTCATCTTACTTACTGCAATCTTGAGTGTTGGGATGACATACATTCAGCTTTCTGCAGAAGACCATCAGTGGTGGTGGAGGTATTGCCTCTTGCAATGTTTGTACATGCAGATTGTTTGTTTTCACTTATAAGATGAACAATCTATTATGTGGTCAATTATATTCTTCAAGTATGTACGCGAACCAAGTCAATGTTTCTCTGTGGGAGGAGGAAGCAGGAGGGAATTTAATTAAAACCGAAGGGATGCATAGTGGCTTGGGTTGTTTATTTTTGGTTAATAGCTTTCTTTATTAGTAGTAAGGAGTGTGCAACACTTTCTTTCTTTTTTATTCTTCCTCCTTTTCTCCCCCCCCTTTTTTACATTTGTATATAGTATGCTCATCAATTGCTTTTCTGTTTGATGCAGGTCTGTCTTATGTGGGGGCTCACCAGCCATTTTCATGTTTAGTTATAGCATCTTTTTCCTTGCCAGGTCAAGTATGAGTGGTTTCATGCAGCAATCCTTCTTCATTGGGTATAACGCATGCATGTGCTATGCATTTTTCTTGATGCTTGGTACAGTCAGTTTTCGGGCTTCCTTCATGTTTGTTTCCCACATTTACCATGCTGTAAAGAGTGAATGAACTTCATTTAGATAATGACCCATCCCTTTTCTGTTAAACTCCTCCTCAAAGGCTTAAGGTAGGGAGGGGGAGCGAGTGAGAGGAAAGAAGCAAAGTCTAGTAGTTGTTGTTGTAACATCTAGAACATTTTCCTATATCAGAGGATATAGATATCATGGTACAGAAAAGCAAGAGAGATAATCATGTATTTGTGGCTTTGGAATAGGATTGACATTTAAAAGAACTTAATATTCATCACTTGTTGACTGTCATGCACAATGCATGAGTACACATAAAAATTTATGTCTATCAATTGTTTTAGGAAAGAAAATAACATTTTTAGAGAGATATAAGCATTAATATGTTCTTAAAAGTGTTATAAATAGAACGTTTTAGATTCTGCATCAATTGTTCCAAGTTTGTGTGTATTGTAGAAAAATAATTTTCTATTTTTACCTTTATGTATATTCTATTCGTACCAGACATGGGCTTGAAATGATAAAAACTGTGACAGTTTTGTTTACGAAGAATACTAGATGAACAGACAGCTTGTTCTGTTTTATTTTATTTTCTCCTCAATGGCAATGAAATTTTGTGGTAGGTTACACATGGTTTTGATCCTGCAAAATTATGTTACGAGTTGGATGCAGTTTCAATTGTGTAAAAATTAACCAATGTAGTGCATTGCCGGAGTAAATGGTTTAACTTTTTTGTAAGTGCATTTTCTTGGTTGAATGATATTTCAAGATTAGCTAAGGATCAGTTTGCTAAGAAAGACGAGCTATTCTTGGAGGTAAAATTCGAAAAAAAAAAAAAAAAAATTCTTTCAACTGGGTCCACTTTGAATCTCAAATCAATCTAAACCTCTTGCTCTGCGTCGTTTATCTACAGATAAAAACATAAAGGAATTGACCTTTCTACGAGTAGACAAGCTAAGAACAATAAAGGGAATTTCAGTGATTTTCTATTTGTTTCGGTTCTCAAATAAAAACATGAAAAGATTGAATATTTTATCATTATCCATAATACATCTTCAACAACAACCAATACATTGCAGTACACTAAATTAAACAGCGTCAGCTTAGCTTCAACAAACAATTCCACCAAAATTTCAGCCAGGATTTTGGCAAAATCTTTAGTTGAGAATTTGAAATTTGATCTAAGTCCTTGTGAGTGTTAACATCACCAACTACCCAGCTAACGTGTCAATCAAACAACCCACATTGTAATTGTTCACCATTAACATATGCTTTCTTGTGTCAGCCATTCTTGGGCAGTACCAAAATGTTTCGAGCTTACTAGGGTACTTGAGACACCTGCAGGTACTTTACTAAAATACCCACTTGTTATTTCTCTGTTTTGATTAATTTTGATGCTACAATTTGTAAGTTTAAGTATGGTCATTCTTGTTTGTGGGTTGATGACATATTGTCCTTTTTGTTCCTACTTGATGCAGTAAGAAGTGGTTTATGGTCTTTATCAAAAAAAAATTATGGGTTTTTCTTTTCTCTTGTCTGTTCTTTCCACTGATAATAGTTATTACTAGTCCAAATACTTTTTCTCCTTTGATGTTCTTCTTGTGAATATACTTCTAACAAGCTTTTGCGTAGTTGGTTTCAAGTAGCAAATAGTGGAAAATGCTTGTGCTCATGCTTTTGAGAGTTTCCATTTAAAATGTATCATTTGTTTTCTTAATCATGTAGAATTGAGCTCTAAAGCCAGAGTTTTCTATGTGTATTTTGATTATTATATATTGCGTATGATGATGATCAGGCTTAGAAAGGAATTGATGTTGGCAGAGCTGTGGAAATTTGTGCATTTTGGATTCTGAACCTCTCCATTGCTGATCCATTAATTTGAAGAATAAGGATTTTGCCTTGCTAAATGGTAACTTGCGTATCTTCCCATTTTGTGCCATCTGGTGCTCAAATTTCACCTTCTTCCAAAAGGAACTCAAATCAGCAACATAATTTCCTCAGATTTTTTTGTGAGAAGAGTGCTTCATCGCTTGCATGCCTAAGGAATGCTCCAAGTTTCCCACAAATTAAGTGTTCCATTAACTCTCACAGTGTTAGCCCAAATCACAGCAAAGATCCCTTTCCTGGATTTACACCCTGAGGTTTCGATGCTTAGATTTCATGGACATGACACTTACTTTAGTTAGAGAAAGGAGAGATCTGAAGGAAATGTTAGTGAGAAATCTAGGGATTCCACTATTCCAAGTTATTTTAGTGAAGCCAAGATCAAGGTTGTTGGTGTAGCGGATGGCGGCTCTAATGCTGTTAATAGAATGATTGAGAATTCTATGACGGGTGTAGTTTTGGGTAGTTAACACTGATAGTCAAGCAATGAAGATGTCACCTATGTTCCCAGAGAACCGTTTGCAAATTGGCAAGTAACTCATAGAGGTCTTGGTGCTGGTGGGAACCCAGAAGTAGGCAAGAATGCTGCCAATGAAAGCAAACTGGCAACAGAGGAGGCACTTTGTGGCACAGACATGTTCTTTATAATATTAGGTCCGAGCTCATTTCTTTCATGTTGTTTACAATGAAGTTAGTAGACTAAAACTGGATTCTGAAATTAGATTGGGAATTCCCTTACCACCATATTTTTTAAATAAAAATGAACTAGTTTTGCACAATTTATTTCAATGGACTGGAGTGTGATAAATCTGAGAACACTCGCACACATGGTGCAAGAGATTCAGGTGATTGGTTTTGTACTTTGGAGGCGTGCTTAAATATATTAAATCATTTCTTGTATTTGAGTGATCTAGATCAGCAATAGATAATATATTTGAAGCCAATACAAGCTTGAGTTCTGCAAAACGATTATTTTTATTCAAGATTTAACTTTTTTTTTTTTAATAAAATGGAGCCTTGTCGGAAGAAATAATTACTTGGTAAGCAGAAGTCAATGGATGGAACTGACATTATATTTGTTGAAAGTCATCTCTAAAGGAATGTAGAATGTTTATATCTTTCTTGGTTAATTAGTTCAAGGGCAAATAGAATGTATCATATTTGAAGTTCAATGGTATTTCTAGTATCACTACGTTTTCAATAACATTAATATCTAGTTTTTCTTTTTTCCTTTCGGAACTCTTGAGAAGTAGATGAAAGTTAGATGTTATATTTGGAGTTTCAGTTCTTGAGGATGTTTTTTAAGGCTCAGTGCTTACTCTTAATATATTGTACTGGATTCTTAGGATTTCTATCTAGCCTAGGTGCATAGCCAGTAGGGCTTTTTACTAAATGGATTCTAGTCGAGGAAATAATGTACAGAAAAAAAAGTGCTATTCATTGCTAGCATCCTAAAAGACCAGTATAATGCTTTTATTTATTTATAATTAGGTACTTGTGTGCTATTCCCAGTGGTTATTATGTTCTTGTGTGTAATTATACCAAGTGGTTAAGCAGTTATACTTCTGGATCAGCTGTCTTTATTATGACTTTTGAGTGAGCCAAATATCGTATTAGTTAGTTCATTTCTGTCAAAGAAAAGATTATTTAGACTGAAGAAAATCCCTGTCTTTGCCACCCTGTTTTTGGAAATATATTTTGAGTTACAAAGTTGATACATCAGGCATGCGTGGTGTAATACTTGGGATATAAGGTTGATCATGGCAAGTTAAAGCAGGCAACTTTAAGGCCCAACAACTAAGAATGGCTACAGAAATCTATAGGGTTCAAATTTTCTTTCCCTCTCTCCTGACCTTCCCGAAACAAATTTGATTTTGATAAGGATTGCAACTCACTGGAAAGTTCAAGCAACATATATAGTCCAATGTGTGTAATAAGACTTTACACTTCCTCATTTGAGCATATATTGTTCACCTTAGCATTGGATACATTTGGAGAAGATTGTGGCTGTCAAATAAGGTATAGAATTATGAGTTCAAAGCATCAGGAAAAGGCAATACCTCGCATCAAGTCCAATTTTTATACAAAAAAAGGTTATAATCATTTCTATATGTTTTCCTAAATTTCCATTTTTGTTTCTTTGTCTCCGTTTATTTCTTTGCGAATCTTATAAATCTAGATTAGCTAGCATTTCTATTTCGTTACATTTTACTGATGAGTAATGACCTATAATCTATAGGCTGGGATGGGTGGAGCAACCAGTACTAGTGCTACTTATTGGACGTTTCGCAAGTATACAAATTATTTATACAAATAATAATATATGAGTGAGTGTCGTGTCCCACAGAAAAACGTGGTCAAGTATTAAAATTAAATATTTTTAAATTATTAAGACAAAATTATAATTAATTATTGAAATAAATATTAAAATAATATTGAAAAATAATAACAAAGTAATTTTTAGTTTTGAAAATTAAAATAATTTTAACAAGATTAAAATTTAGATTTCGTTTATTGATTTTTTTTATGATTCCAACTTATAATTAATTATTCATAATACCAAATTATTGAATGAATTGTTTTAAATTATTATAATTCTCTCTCAAGCAACTACAAAAAACTTATATTAATTTCATGTATACTCTCATGATCATCTAGTTAATATAAACTCATTAAGTTTCTTAACAATTCTTAATCCCTTAAAGTATATCTCAATCTCTTGGCAACTCAATCCTTTAAATTATTGATTTAATATACTAATAATATATTTTATTGATTTAATATACTAATAGTATATTTCATCTCTCAATCCATTATACATCATCTAAAATATTATTCAATTGTGTCCAATTACTAAATAATTATAATTCTAAATCAATAAATTAACAATTTCACTATATGTACAAAATAATCAATCAATTATAATTAAATTATAAAATCAACAACTATATCTAAATCCTAGTATAAAGAGATTAGCTACTCACAATTAAAATTAAATTCATAAATTTTATTGAAAAAAAAATAGAATTCAATATCCTACAATTCAAATTCAATTTAGAATTGAAAAAAATTAGAATTGAACGGTTGAAAAATTAAACTTAATTCAACTTGATTGCTTTTCAATTTGAGGTTATTCATTTTCTTCAAGTTTTTTTTTTTCTGAAAATTATTGAAAATCTCCACCAAAAATTCTCAAAGGCTTCCTCTCTCTTGGTAAGTAAAAATCTGAAGTTTTTATATCCAAAAACCAGGTTGTAAACCCAAAAACCAGTTCATGACTCCCAAAACTAGGTATCGATTTTTGCGTCTACGTCTTGGATCATTTCTTTTTCTCCGAAAATTGGGTTTGTGGTTCAAAAACTGAGTCATCTTTCTCAAAAACTGAATATTGGTTTTTATAATGCAGAATCTTTCAAAATTAGATTAAAAACAATCAAATCTTAAATTTTTTTCAAATCCAAAAATAAATTAAAATTCAATTAAATTCAAATAAAAAATAAATAAAATTTTAACCAAATCAAATTAAATTAAATTGAAAACACTCTAAAATTATGAGTAAAATTATACCTAACACTGCTCCAGCGATTGCAGGCATTTCAAAGTCCATGGGAATCTTGACTGTGGGGAATTGTAACAACACCATTCTCTTTTGAGGGCCAAAGGCATGCTATTCAAGCTCAGGAAGGAATTGCAGCTCTGGGAAATAATGTTGACACCTTGATTGTTATCCCAAACGACAAGTTGCTTACTGCAGTTTCACAATCCACCCCAGTAACGGAGGCATTTTACTTGGCTGATGATATACTTAGATAAGGTGTACTTGGCATCTCTGACATTATTATGGTATGATTGACTAAAATGATTCTCATTTTCTGGTCTTGACTAGAGGGAAATTATTAAGTCAAATTTTTTACATACCCAATACTCATTTTTAGTCATATGCAATATTTTTGTGATATATACATATCAACAGGCTTGTAACTGGTGCATAATCCCACCAACTTTATGTAATATTTTGATGCTTGCCAAATCCATCATCTTCCACCATACCAGCTTGAAGGACCTTAATTTTCTTCTTGATCTTATCCTTTGATAATCAAGTTTTATTACCCCCCAACTTTCATGTATCACACAAACTCCAGCTCCCTAGTCCAATCAAAAGTGCATCATCCATATCTAGAGAATTTGCTGCAGGAAAATACCTTTATGCTTGTCACACCTTTTCTACCCAAAAATTCTCGTGTTTTGACTTTAGGTGTTGGCTCTTTCATTTTCTTAGTATGATCAATGTATATCCGTGTGTTTCTTATTATCAAATTGTAGAATTTTAAAGCTTTATTTTTTATAGTACACTAATACAAACACATATTTATATTGCTATAGTTCTTTTCATACCAAAAAAAAAAAAAAAAGTACATGCATATGCATACTCAGTAGGTGGGTAGTGAATTAGTGTATTATGTGTGGAATTGACATATGTTCAGGGTAAATTCAATGTCTTCATTTAATATGCATATAAAAATGCTATTAAGGTTCTCCTTCAAAATATGTTTGTTGGCTTTACATCAAGATCCTAATTGATAACAACAGATCCCCCTCAAAGGTGGGAAGAATCATCTTTCCAGATCACCACACTCATTTGATTAAGTTTTTCGGATATACATTGTCCCTGTGATCCTATTAGATTCTTGCATTTTTCGGATGCTGATGACAACTATTGAGAAATGTATTTTTCCTGTTACTTTCTGATTGTTGTTCCCTTTCTATGCTTGTCATTCCTTTTGGTTAAAGACTTGAATATCAGAGAATGATTCTTTGGAAAAGTCAGCTTTCAATGTTTGATTAAACATTATATTGTCCATCCAACATGTATTCTTCAATGAAAATGGCATAATTCTCATGCTTCATTTCGTTCTGACACTTTAAAGAATTTCTACAGGAATAATCAAGTAAATAGTTTGAGTCTCTTCTTTGAGTCTCTTTCTCTTAATTTGTCAGTTTTAGTAGTTTAATTGGTGTTGGCTGATTCATTTAGCTAAAAATTTGGCACTATTGAACTATAAATGTGCAAGTCTGTTTAATATTATTATTTGAGCTGCTATTAAGAAAAATATTATGTTAGAAAATATTGATTATGATTATTCATTATAAAAGTTTCAAAACAGCTACATAATATTAAGTTGCATTTGATCATTTTCTTTGGAGAACCAACAAATTTTTCCACTAAAGAGTTTATATATTCCCGCTGTATAATATGTATAAATATTAAGAATTTTTTTTTAAATTATTTTAACATTTAATCTGTCCTAATTAAGTACAATTATCTTTTTTATTATTTTAATATCTCTTCTAATTAAATATAATTATCTTCTTATTTTTTAAAAGATAATAAATATTTTATTTTTTCAAATTTATATTAATTATATAAGACTAAATAAATGAGAATATTATTAGAATGTTAAGATAAAATATAATTTAAATTAGAAAATAAAATAATTAAATTGAGATATTTTTGTCTCAAAATAAATATAACATTTATTTTGAGACAAAAAAAGTATATATTATGTCATATTAATTGTATATAAAAAAGCCCTTGAAGGGAATTTTTATAGGTCTTATATATGGCTCCCCTTGTCCAATGGTGCACTGGTTACCGTTTGAGGATGAAAATTTGCAGCCACTCTCAAAGAAATTATGGAAACACATATTAGTGTTTGGTTGTCATGAAACTCGGAAAAGAAAATATCCCAATTTATTTCATCTATGTCCACAGCTTCTCCTTTGGAATTCAATTTATTTTATTAATGTATGTGTCCCTACCTTTTTCCATTCATCAGGTTCCCAGATCAAATCCACCAATCAACCTTTGTTGGCTTTGGACCAAACCAAGCTCTTCCAAAATTTCATTGTTAATTAATACACTAATTGCTAATTACATCAAATCTAATTTCCTCAGTTTTCTCTTATCTTTTAACGGAATTAATGAATGAGATGTGAATTATAATGTTAAACAAGTTTTTTAAGAAAAATATAATAATTATTTTATTCATCCTAAAAAGATAATTATATTTTTTTTAGTCCGTTCCCAGTCCACTTTTCTTTTTAAAATATTAATTATACACTTTATTAATTCACATCAATATCATCACATATATAATTATATTTATATTTTTTTATATTAATATTATAAATTGAATAGAATAGTCTTTTAATATTTTTATATAAGAGTATTATGATAGCCAATTAAAGTAAATGATTTAATTATTGTAAATATTAAAAAAAATATTGAGAAATAGGTAATAAGAGTATTTTAAGACTGATATTTTAGAAAGAAAGTGATAAAATTAATATAATAAATTAAAAATAATTAAATTTTTTAATTTATATGTAAAATGAAATACGATTATTTTTATTTATTTATTTATTTATTTTTTTGAGAAAGAGAGTAGTTATTAAGTTAACATCATAAAAAAAATAATAATAGACCATTCAGAGAAAAAGAAAAGAAAAGAGAAGAAAAATTGAAAGACCATACCAATCTAAAATCTGAAATCACATAAGAGAAATAAACCACACAAACTTGACTCTAATAATAAGCATGATACGTAGGGTTGTCACATACCATACAATATAAACCATTGGTGACGTGTAATATAACTTACCCATTCATTCTTTTTCCCCTATTTCTTTCATAAAAATAAAGAAAAAGAAACTCTTATATTATATGTATATTCTTTCACAAACCCTTGTTATCCCTAGCAATAATAATATAATCTTCTCCATTACTGTGGCAGGCTGCAACATGGACTGCACCCATTTCTCATCCAAGAAACAAGAATCCACCACCAATACAAGCAAACCCTTTCGCCGGATTCTTTCATCTCCGACGAAAACAAATATTAATTCACAAAGGTTATTACAGAAGTTGTCCAAGAATCAGGAACCTCAGCATCATGAGTTGCAAGATCATCAAGACTTGTTGCTTAAAAGCTCACTTTCATCACTTAAAGTACAAGACGGCGAAAAAGATGCTTCGCGAAATGATTCGGGTGGTCGAGAAAGATTAAAAAGGCATAGAGAAGAGGTGGCTGGACAAGTAATAATACCAGAAAATTGGAGTCAAGAAAATTTTCTTAAAGATTGGATTGATTATTCTTCATTTGATAATTTATTAGCTCCTAATGGAATTGCATCAGCTCGAGAAGCTTTAATGGCTGATGCACGTAGAAGACGACCAAGCTCTCAAAGACTCAGGATGGAAAGTAGGTGCTGAATAATTATTAATTTCTAATTTTCTTTTATATTATAAATATAGTTTTTCTTTGTTGAATCGGATTTTTAGTATAAGAAATTACTTAAAGAATTAGCTAGCTTTTCATGTTTTCAGTCTTTAAAAATCATGCATATGATGAAATCTTGAATTTCATTAGTTGTTGTGGTTGCAAATAAATAAAAAATGGAAGTATGTGATACTCTAATTGTGTGTGCGCGTGTGTTTTATGAATTAAATTGTAGATAATAATTAATTTTCTTCAAATGTATATTTTGTTATAATTAATATGAAATTTTTATGCAAATTAGTCAATTAATAACTTAGATATAATAGATTTAATCAAATCATGAGTTGATTAAATGAGATCCATAAAGTAATAGCTTATTATACATGAAAGAAATAACAACAATATTAATTCATTGCATAATTAAGTAATTAAGAAAAGATTCACATCATTATTTGGTGAATATTTATATAGAGAGAGAGAGGTAGCCCGTTTTGAAGAAGATGATCGATCACCATGGTGCGCTCAAGGTCCTCTTCAAACCACTGAGCTTATCTGCAGTCTCCTTCTCCTCCTCCTCTTTCTCCTCCAGCTGATATATATATATATATTGAAATTAAATTAAATTAAGCCAAAGGTAGTGATGTTTTTTGGTAAGTTTTCATGTTATACACATTTACAACTATGAAAAAATTTGAAGATAATAAGATAAACAAAAATAAGAACACATATGATATGATATGATTAAAAAAAAATGTTAACAAGGGATATTCAGCATGACTCTGTTTTTAGAAGTTATAAAATATATTTATATAAATATGATCAATGACGATGATGAGCATGAACGAAATCAGAAAATTAATTTTAAGTAGATTGAAAATTAAAATTTTTTCATATAGATATAAAATTTTCAAAAAATTAATACTAAGTTGGTTTGAGACTATATATATAAAAAATTGGATTTTAATAAATCAAATAGAAATTTTTTTAAAAATTTATAGGATTTTTTCTGGATTAGGGTGACTCAAGATTACCTAGGTCTGGTTTTTCTCCATCTCTTATGATGAGTAGTGATATTATCGAGCCAATTTCAAAATTATAAAATAATAAATTTGAATCCTTAAGTAGGGCCAAAATAATTGGCAAAAAGAAAAAGTTAATACCATGATAAAAGTGGCTAATACTATAGGACTGACTAAAATTGATCACCCTAAAATAAATGGGCTACATTAACATAAACAATTAAAAGGAAATTAAAGTTAATTATACATAAAAACAAAATCAAAACAAAATGACTCATAAATGAATTAATAGAAAGAAAAAACCCACCAATTAACATTATTTTTATTGGTTTTTAGTGATATATATGAAGTGGTGAATTGAATTACCAGTAATTTGACTAATTTCTCCATTTGAGCATTCTCTTCTCTCAATTCTTCCACTGTTTCTTCCAACAATTTCATCCTTTGCTGTAAAATAAAATAAAAAATTTATATTTTTCAAATTATAATTTATTTATTTCTATAAATTATTCCGATTAATAATATAACTAAATACCATTTTCTTTTCTCGAGATCTAGCAGCTGATGCTCTATTTTTAATCTTTTTCCTCTCCTTTCTTAATTCATCTTCTTCAGAGCCTCCAATGATTCTCTTTCTTCCTCCATGATCTACAAGCATAATTTGGGGCATTTTTGCACCTCCTGCCAAACTTACACCTCTTCCAAATGAACTAGTCTTTGGCATAATTTAATTTGTTATGCCAATACACACTCACACACTTACATATATATATATAAACTATATAGGTTCTTTTTTTAAAAAAAAATGTACACGTGTTGCCTACTTCTAATTGTCTTTTGGGGGCTGTTTCAAATTAAAAAAACCTCTAATTTTGGGGTTTTTTTTTTTTTTTTTTTTTTTTTTTTTTTTTTTTTTTTAATTGTGGTGTTTTGGTGGAGATTAGGGTTTTGTTGAATTATGTGAATATCGTTATAGGGATTTTTCTTAATTAGGTTAATTATATATTCTTCTTCATATTGTATATATAGACTCAAGATCTTAAGCACATGGAAATTGATGGCTGTTTTGATTGAAAATTTTGAATATTTACATTTTATAAAGTTGAATGAAAAGCATTCATACATAGATTTTTTTTATTTAAATTGTCAATAAATCTTATCATATCCATAAGATTATAACTTTTTCAATTTTGATTCTTTTAAATAATGATATATGATTATGAATTATGAATCGAATTATACACGTGTACATTATTTACATTAATCTAGATCGAAAAATTAAATATAATATCTCTCTAATTGGCAAAATCATAATTTCATACAAGAGTAAATTGCTCAGCCAAATGACAAGTATATGTTTCTGTTTAAAATCTTATTTTGACATATGTTTCAATGTTGTGTTTATTAACTTATCTATTAATAGTTTTACATTAATACATATCCTAATAATAAGTATATACATGCAATTTAACAAAAGACTCAAGTTTGAATATTCTTATACTCAAAAACTTAATTATTAGTAGTTACCTGATCTATCTAACTACTATTAATATTGGATTTGCATGTATATTTATGTGTGTTATATTCAATTTCAATCACTTTAAAATCTGCATATATAAAAATTTTGACTGAATATGGTGGTTTGCCTCTTGTGAATGGGCATTGACTAGCTAAAACATGAAGTACTTGGGAAATTTAATTATATATTTAGACTACACTACTAAACTTGCATGATTAATATGATTAAATCCCTTCAATTAATTAATGCCTTTTTTAAAATAAAATTAATTTTCATACATCAAATTAAGTTCATATATATGTCTATAATAAGATAAAAAAAAAAATAGATAATCTCTTGTAAATTTAAGTGTGTACTTATACAATGGGCGGAATGGAAATTTTTTTTCATACCTGTATTTTTTTTAAGTATAATTAATATAATCTTTAGGGTATTTTAATTTCTTAATTTAATAAATTATATATACATAATTATGTGAATCTCGATCTCTAGGGTTTTTGTTAGTTTAATTGTATGTATATTCTTATCTTCATACCTTTAATTATTTAACTACTTAGGTATAATTATGCTACATCCTATTTGAATTTTGATGATGGAGTTAGTCATTAGTCAATCTTTTCTTACCTAAACTCTATCTAATCAAATACTAAAGAACTAAATATAGAAACTATTTGAGATTTGGTAATCCAATTAGTAATTACAATTAACAAACTTAACAATCAAAGGATTTTGACTGTCTTTCGGTCTAAATGTTTTATCTTATTATATATCTCATTTATTGTTCTATATATTTTTTATTCACTATATTATTTATAAAAAAAATATTAAATGCCGAATCATTTAAAGAAAAATAAAACGGCTTATAAAAAGTGACATAAAATAAAAAATGAAGTATATTATAAAACAAAAGATTTGAATTGGATTTTGAAAGCTTCCACACTTTGATGCCTAATTCCTATTTTCAAGAAAAAATTTATAACAAGTTACTGTGATTTCAGAGCTTACATTGCAAAATATCTCTAATTCTTTCAAGCATGTCCACATCTTTGCTCCCCCAAATCAAATCCACCAACCCCACCCAAACCAAACCTTTTTTTTTTTTTTCTAAATATATAATTAATAAAAGAATTTAAAAGCCAAAAAATTAATTGTACTATTTCAAAATCTCTTTATGAGAACTAAACCACACAAAATTCACACCACCATCTTCCATGAAACGTAGAGATGTCAAGTACCATACAAAGCCAATTCTTTTAACGTGGAATAAAGCCCTCCCATCCATTTTCTTAACTAACTTTATTATATATCTATATTTTTTTTATAGTAATGGATTAATTTGAATGCATTTTATTAAATTTATCTTTATAATTTAATTAAAAACAAATTATTCATGTTAGGATTAGAAATTTAGGAAGAAAAGAAATAAATAATTTTCTTGATTATCTAATAATTTTTAGGATTTGAATTCTCTAATTAATTAATGAAGTGAATAATTTAAAATATAATTCAATTAAAGAAAAATAATTAATTAATTATATTGTAACAAAATACATAAACAAAAGAAGTTATTCCAATCTATTATATATAGAGTAAATTAAATAAATAACAGCTCACTGGCCACTAACCAATAGCTTTTATGATTAATAAACCTAAATATGAATATTGACAATATTTTCGCTTGCTTCCCTGCATCATTATTGAGGGCAGCAAGATGGAGGGTACCCATTATTTCTCATCCATGAACGAAGAACACAACAACAACAACAATAATAATATTATTCATATACACCACAAAAACTCTATGAGGTCCTCCCACCAAATTCTTGAATTTTCCTCAGAAAAAAACAGCTCCTCCTCATCATCACTAGTTTTGGCTCCTACTGATGATCATGTTATTAATGAAGCAAATAATAATAATAAAAATAATGATCAAGTGTTAGAGAAAGATTTATCTGGACGTGAAAGATTAAAGAAGCATAGAGAAGAGATTGCTGGCCATGTTGTGATTCCTGATTCTTGGGCTCAAGAAAATTTCCTCAAAGATTGGATCGATTGTTCTTCTTTTGATAAGTTATTAGCCCCTAATGGAATTGCATCAGCTCGCCGAGCACTTGTTTCTCAGGGACATCTAGGGCAAGTTCTCAACGGTTAAGTGTAGTAAGCAGTGGATGAATCTCAAAATTTTTATTTCTGCATAATATGTTATCAGGTGGTATCATGAATTAACTTTTATATATTATATTCACCGAAGCAATAGGCTCAAGATCAATTTCTCCTTTTCCAATGCTTAAAAAAAAAATTCATGAATATATATATATATATTTTTATTTTGATTAGTATAGCAAGAACTTCATGTCTTTTTAGTTTTTTCATTTTCTTTTTTAAATTATGCATGTGATCTATTTTTCAAGAGTCGAGATTATTGAAAAAATACAGAAAACTGAAGTATTTATATGTGAAATTTTCTTGATACACCTATCATCCAATTGAATGTGGCAAGCATATATGTTTCTTTTGTTCATTTTATTTGGTGTAATCATAGGAATAAAAGCAATTTTTCTTTAATTATGATTAAATTTTGCGATACATAAAGATTAACATCTCCATTTCCTACATAAACATTCATAAATAAGAGATTCAATGCATATTACGTTGGATAATAAATAATAGGAAATAAATCTCAGATTGGTCAAGCATGAAAGATAATAGTAATATATAAGTTTGGGGACAAACTGATAGTCAAAACCATTTTAATGAAGGTGAAACCCACATGCATAAAAATGAAATCCAAATCTCATGATATTGTAAAACCCCAGCAAATAAAAGTGTATGCTATTTAAAATTTCTAACATGATATCAAAATTCATAGTGCCCTAACAGGCCAAAGAATGAAGAGAGCCTAAGTGGTGGTGGATCACTTGGAAGTGGAGTGAGTCATGAATGAAACTCAAATGAAGATATAAACCATTGGAAGATAAAAGCTGATCCAAACATAATAAAGTATCAAGATCAGTCAAATGAAAACTTGAGACTAAAGTTGAAGAAGTCTGATAGATAGTCCAAACAAAAAAGAAAAAAAAAAGAAAGTATGGTTCAACTAATGTTGCAAATGACAACTGGTTCAAAAAGAAAAGCCCAATTACAATTGAGAAGGGAGTGTTGGAGAATGAAGAATGAAAAATAAATTTCATATTGGTCAAGCACCAGCAACGTACAAGTTTGGGGGGCAAACTTTAGTGAAGATGAATTCTACAAGCATAAAGATGAAACTTAACTCTCATGCTATTATATAACTAAAGCTAGTGAAATTGCATGATCCTTAAAATTTCAGACATATTACTGACTTTAAAATTTTGATCTTTTATATTAGAAAATTCTAATATTGTAACCGTTTCTAAATTTAAGTAATTTTAAATTTGAAATAATATATCAATTAAAATGTAATTAAAAATTTTAAAAACAATGAATCTATTGTGGAATTTGAATCTCTTGTACTATATAACAGAAACTTGATGATGATATACATATATGTGCATATAAATAATAAATATTATGATCTAGATTTCAAATCTTTGTTGATTGTTTAATTCTTGAAATCAAGTCATAAATAAGAATTTAATTTATTTATTTATGAATTCCCTAATACTACTAATGTAAATGATATATTTTTAATCAAACTAAAAATATAAATTTTATAAGGTATGTGAAAATTAATCTATAATTTCATTTTACAGATAAATAAAATAAATAAATAAATACAATGCTAATAGAGCTTGAGGTTCTCCTACTATTTGTAACTGAATAGCCCTCTCAAACTTATATATTATTATTATTATTATTATTATTTTATTTATTTTGGTATATCAGAAATTATGATAATGAAAAATAAAAATTCATATCTTAATTTGACTAAAAATAATTTTATATTCAATTAATAAAATAATTAAAATAATGTTTTAATAATTAAACTAATTATACAAAATCTATTTGCACATCAAAATCTAAAATATAATAATGCTATAAATTATGAATATTTTAATTTCTCATTATATTTTTAACCAAATTTCCTTTAATATTGAGTATAATTAAATTTGACACAAATATAACAATTTAGAATAATATATTTGCTAACATTTTAAAAAATAATTATTTTTCATTCACTCTCTATCAAATTTTTTAAATATGAAAAGAATTAATAAAGTTACTATATATATATATATATATATATATATATATATATATATATGAAATTATTAATTTATATAAATAAATATATATAAATTTACAGTTAAGTCATTAACATGCAAAATAAACTAAATCTAATAAAAAATTTCATAAAAAATAAATTATTGTGGAATATAAGAGATATGAATATAAAATTAAGTCATTAACATGTAAATTAAAATAAAATTAATAAAAATCTATGAAAATCATATTATATCGAATACAAGAAATTTATTTTTTAAATAAATATGAGATATTTATATTGTAAACGAATATAAATATAAGAAAAATAATGATTTTATTAATTATTATAATAAAATATGAATTAGAATATAATTAGAATTATAACTTTTATTTGTATTATAATTTTTTAATTTTTAATATATTTTATCTTTGATTAGATTTTAAAAAAATAAAAAATTAAGAATAAGAAATCCTTTTCATCTTTTATATTAAAAATTATTTCCTTAATAAATAATTCAAAAATTATAGATAGAACAAATATATAGATATGTCATTATTATATTTTTATTTCATAATTAAAATAAAAAAAAAATTATTAATAGGATTATTAAAAAAAGCAATTAAATAATTTTAGAATAAATAAATAAAATTATTAGCAATTGTAATTATTATTAATTATTTTTACAATATACATTAATTTTCATAATTTCTCAGGAAAAGAAAGCCCATTAAAATAATATGCTCGGCCCGACCCAATAGAAATTGAAGAGGAGCATAAAGCCGCTCAATCGTCTCCAGCTAGGGTTTGTCTTCATTTTCCCTGCTTGGTTTTGTCTTGTTCCCTCAATTCTCTCTCTTTCTCTATCTCTTTGATTCTTTATTTATTTTGGTTAATTTGTCTTTTGTTCACAGGAAATAAAGTTTCTTGAAAGCCTCCAATCATGAGGTATGTGGAAAGATCTCAACTTCATTGTTGCTTATCATTTCTTTTTTCTAAACTTCATGGTTCAAAATCATTTTCTTTTTTTAAGATTTTTCTATTTGTAACGATGAATTACTAATATTTTACTGTGAAAAAAAGTTAATTATCATTGCATCTTGTTGAAAACTGAGGTGGTCTTCAATTTTGATTTTTTAGTATTCTTAACTTCTGATTTGAAATATTTTGTCTTTAGTTTGGTATTGATTATTGTATTTTTGTATAAAAATGTAACCTGGGTTGCTTTATTTAGACAAATTACAGATTTATAGATACCCTTTTTGTGCAAAATGGCTGTTTAGTTATCTAGTGATTGATGGTTTATGATTGGGTTGTAAGGTGAAATATCACTTTTATTTTTTATTTTTAGCAATTTTTGCTTTCTGGTTGGGATTTTTTTTATAGCTTGAATGTTGAAATTTACCCAGTTGAGTTTTTGGCTTATTTTGTATTTCCTGCTCTGAATATTGGAGTGCTTTCTTTATTGCAGTAAGCTTCAGAGTGAGGCGTTGAGAGAAGCAATCTCTATTATCACGAATGCTTCTAAGGAGAAGAAACGTAACTTCATTGAGACAATTGAGCTCCAAATTGGACTCAAGAACTATGATCCCCAAAAGGATAAGCGTTTCAGTGGATCTGTGAAATTGCCACACATTCCTCGTCCTAAAATGAAGATTTGCATGCTTGGAGATGCTCAGCATGTCGAGGAGGTATTATGCCATTGTTTAATTTGTCATTTCTGTGGTTGGGTGTTTATGAGTCTTTAAAATGCCTTGTGGTCATTTTCGACTCAAGATTATGCAGTTGCATGGAATTTTGATGTGAGAGGTAGTTTTTATCTTGCAATGGATTTCTTTTTCTTTTTCTTTTGCTTAGTTTCTTTCCATTATCTGATATTGCTGTGTTGTATGTATTGATATTTTGATGACTTTGCATACTATCAAATTTGCTTTGCTATATTTTATACAGTCCTGCAATTTCATTCATTTCTGTCCTTTTATGAATAATATGACCACTCATGTAAGAATGCTATTCCATTTTTATATGTTAGTGAACTGGTACAACCATGCAGTTCATCTGTAAAATACTATGAACATCCATCAACTTCTATTGTAGTAATGTCAAAATCCATTATTATGATCTTTTGCATGCATTTGTGAAATCTATTTGAATTCAAACACTTCATTGAAAGAACTGAGTTTCCTTCTTCCTATCTAGATGTTGTGAGTACAATGGTTCTTGACTTATTTTATTGATCTCCTCTCAATTTTCTGCAATCAACTAGTCGAATGTGATGGGGCTGTGAAAATGGGTGCATGTGATTTTTTAGTTGAACTGATTTGTATTACCCTGTCCAATGATTATAAGTCTAATATAGTGGAACTTGGTTTAAAATGGTCAGGCAGAGGGGATTGGTTTGGAATGGATGGATGTGGAGGCTTTGAAGAAGCTAAACAAGAACAAAAAGTTGGTTAAGAAACTTGCAAAGCAGTACCATGCTTTTCTGGCTTCAGAATCAGTCATCAAGCAGATTCCTCGTCTTCTGGGCCCTGGTCTCAACAAGGCAGGCAAGTTTATTTGGTCTTGATCATGTTTTTTAGCTGCTACATTGCATGTGGAGGTAAATATTTGAATGGTTATTTGTTTGTGGTATGTTTTAAGCCAGTTTATGTGCTCGAGCAGGGAAGTTTCCTACACTTGTGACCCACCAAGAGTCCCTTGAGTCTAAAGTGAATGAAACAAAAGCGATGGTGAAGTTCCAACTGAAGAAAGTGCTTTGCATGGGAGTTGCTGTTGGGAACTGTGCTATGGAGGAGAAGCAAATCTTCCAAAATGTGCAAATGAGTGTCAATTTCCTTGTTTCCTTGTTGAAGAAGAACTGGCAAAATGTGAGTGCTAATGATTCTCTTAGTTTTTGATTTGTTTTGGTGGCTACATGACACTTATTCCACATTGCTTCTTAGTTTATTGGTTATTGGCTTTTGTGAAATGTCTAGTCTCCCCTTTTACATAGTTCAAATTCCCTTCTCAATGAATTTTCCTGTTACATAGTCCAAACTCTTATTATTTTGTTTGCATACTGTTTTAGGTTAAATTCTATGTTAGGTAAATGTTTGATAATTTTGTTGGTGTTTTTTAATGGAAATCAGGTCAAGTGTTTAAATCTCAAGACTACTATGGGGGCACCACAACGCATCTTTTAAGGAGATTTTTTATTTGAATTTTGGGATTGTGTACGAGAGACCTAACATTTCCTGTTTACTCATAGAAGTGTTTTACTTGAATGATCACCTTTTCTTCCTGGATGATTGTTTTGTTTTGTTTTGTTTTGTTTTGTAGAAATTGCTAGTGACAATTTAATTCTGCTGGAGTTGCTTAGGGTGTTTTTTTTTTTCTTTTTTTTTTTAACGTTCTCTCTTTGAAGTTGGTTGTGATCAAATCACTAGGTGGTGGGTAGTGATAGCTTTTCCTATTTTTCTCTTTAGTTTTTTGTTTAACCTGACTTGGATCATGTTCATGGGGTGATTGAACAAGAGCTATGCAGTGTGCGTATGGAAGTTTACCAAATCTTGTACAAATGCCCTTACAAAAGCTTCCTTGAGTTTGCCAATGGTCTTTCTTTCTGCTGAATGGAAATTTTGAAAAAGTAGTTATGTGATAATTCTATTACATTCGGTTGCTTTCCTTGCCATTTGCCAATCATCACTTAAGCATCAGCCTGTGTAACATCATATAAATTTTAGCATCTGTATGAATCATGCTAAAATTTTATGTTACGATACATAAGAAAATGTTTCTGTTTATGGATGCAGTCACCTTTGCCATTGGGTGATTGTCACTATTGCATTTGGTGAAGCAAACGAGCAATGGTAACTAATAGATAACTGAATCAGTAAACTGTTTCTGAAAAATAATTAGAAAACAAAATAAAATGCCACACAATTGATGACTCAACTGATGCGGACGAGACAAGACTCAGTAGCATGAAATGTACGTGTATGTGAAAATTGTCAAATACGTGTTTCAAGTGTGAAAATCACAAATATTAACAAAAGCATTAATAAAATATATAATAATTATCAATAAGTGATGGTGACACACTACAAAAAATATGAATGTTCTATATAACATTTAACAAGTTGGATGGGAATTAGGGTTGGTGGCGTTGTTAAGGGTCAAGACTGCCTGTTCTGAAGCCTACGTATATTGACCTCTCTATTATTATTATTATATTAACTAAAATGTAAATGTTGTATCAAATGCAGCTGCTTGGGGTCACCTTGCAGTCCATTTTGGTGTGCTTCAAATATTCAATGTAAATAACATGTTATTAGATACTAACTGAAAGGGAAAAATAATTAAACATATTAAGTGTACTAAAAGAAATATAGTGTATCTTTTCTTATATATTTAATATGCAATATCTTTCTCATATTTATGAAATTCATTTAAAAATAAAAAAAAATAAAAGTAATATTATGCTTTTAGAAAAAAAAAAAAGAGAATTTTCACTAGCAAAATAGTGTTAAATATATAAAAATTAAGAAACTAATATTTATAAATTAATAATACATATTAATTTAAATGGTAAGAATTTCTTAAATAATATTTCGAGTTCAAATTTTGATATTAAAGAAAATAGATATTAAAAGAATTTTATTTTTGTGAATTCTTTTCGTTTCAAAATTTTATTAGTTAAATTTAATGGATTTAAATATTAAGTGATCATATAAAAATTAAATTGATAAAAAAATATCCTTTTTTTGAAATTGAATCTCATGTAATTGTATTGAAAAATTGTTTGAAAGAGTAGAGATGTAGTATTGAATTTTTGCTCATATTTGGTGATTAACTTTCTATCTACTTATTAGTATTAGTCAAATATGATTATACCATCCATTATAGAATCACATACACCTTCCATTCCATATATGACTTACCTGCTTTTACATCTCCTTTTTCTTTTTTTAATTATTACTCAACTTGTTAATGGATTGAGTTTATATTTAAAAATATTAAAAATTTAAAAATTTGATCTAATTTTCAATTTTCTTTGCAAATTAAAATTCGAAATATGACTAATCAACATATTTAATTATTAGTAATGAAATATAAGATACTGTCAAATTACATATATTCCCATTTGATTTGCTTTAAATAAATTCCATTTTTCTTAGTTTAGTTTACAAAAATTGTAATTTTTATTTGTTTTCTAACAAATATTTATAAAAATAATTTTATATTTACATTTTATACAAAAATATTTATAATAATTAAATAAATATTATATTATATTGTAATTATAAAAGTTGAAACTACAAATAAAGAAAGTAAAATAATGGTTAAAAAAAAATTTGAAGGTTTTGGCCCTTAGCACAGCCATTAGGCATCTTTCTGCTTCTGGCCGCCTCTGTCTTTCAAAAGATTCCAAAAGCCACCGCTTAGTCTCTCTCTCTCTAGATTTCTCGTATATTGTAGCTATAAATTCTTACCCACGTCGTACTTTCCGCTTTGCCAAACTCATCGTGAACTCTCCTGTGTCCTCTGATCCTCAGCTAATTCAGTAAGCTCTCTTTTCCCTTTCTTCTCTTATATTAATAACTATTTATGCGTTTTTATTGATGGTTAGATTAAAGATCTCTTATTTTTTTTATCTATTATAACTTGGGTTGCTCTCAGTTTTTGGTGATATTGTGGAGTTTGTTAGTTTGTTTGATGGTTAGAAGCTAAGATTGTTTATTTGTTGAGATTCGTTTATAAATATTTATGTGAGGTGTCTTTCAAAAGTGGGGCTATCTTGTTTTGTAGGCAAGAAACAAAAGGTTTAATCATTTATGCATACAGTTTTTGTTTCATTTCATTGTTAGAAAGCGAAAATAGATTTTTTTTTTTTTTTTTGTTACAAAATTGAAAGAGTTCCAATTTTCACTCATTGATTAAACTTATAATTTCATAACACTATTGATATACCTGTAATTCAGTTTTTCATTTCCTATCCATAAAAAAAAATTGTTTTTTGTCTGTAGTCTTTACCAGATGTGAGATCTTCAATTGCAACTCAAATTATTTAGCTTAGCTAAGCAAAGATAATGAATTGTATTAGCTTAACTTTAATAAATCAATGGTTTAGCTCTTTATATGCCATTGGTTACTCCAAAAAGTAATTTGAGAAATATGTAGAAAAACAAATCTTTGACGACAGAATTAACTCAGAATTTCCACTGAACAACTCATAATGTTCATAGAATCATCATGCAAGATTAACATGATGATTTGTTGGAGGAGAGTTTATTGGGAAAACCAAATTGATGGAAATTCATTTTGATCCTAATTTTCGTGGCTCTTGAAGTTTGTTATTATTTTGCACAATCTTCTTGCATATAAGCCATTGCCCAGTTATGGTCCCACCAAAGTTAGGTTTTAGGTTGGACAATTAATTATGTGATGGATAACAGTCAACAGAGCAAAGTGAGTGTTTGAATGTTTGTTTTGGGCTCGTGTGAAATTTTCATTCAATACGATGTACTGAATTGTTTCAAAGAAGTAAGCTGTATAATCAATTTGAAAATATTGAGTGCCCTTTTAAGATTTATGCTTTTGATGGCAAGATTTCTTATTCTGTTGCAGTATCATAATGGCAAAGAGAGACTATTTTTAAAATCTTCTCCCTTAGGGCGCTAATATGTGATCTTATTATATGCACAAAGCATGTAAAGTTTCTAAAAAAAAAAAATAATAAAACCAAAAAGGAGAGAGAGACATAACAAGGTTAAATGCCCTGAGTTCAAAATAAAGGTGCCAATTTTAGTATAGCATTTCAAGAACTGGCATCAGTTTCTGTATGTGCATCAAGTTTATGCCTAACTTAGCTCTTGCTCATCAATTTTACCCTGTTATGGAAGCAAATTTGGGGTTCTGATCATATCTCTACTTTTCTGCACAAGTTAAAATGTTAAATGTATATTAAGTGGGACCCATCATTACTTCATGCTAGTGCATGCTGTTTCGGTTTTGATATGTTTCTTGTTCATCTAGGATTCTTGTGCCAAAGTTCTTTGATAATAGATTATCAAGAGCCAAATATGGGGGTTGTTGCCTTCATTGTAGAAAGTTGGTGCATTTAATAGCTATATTAAGTGTGGCTGACATACATTTTGTGATCTTTTCTACTTGTTCATCTTGACAAGAAAGAGAATCTTGAAGAATCCTCACTTCCTTATCATTGCTATTTATGATGTAGAGATTCGATTGAGGAGCAGAGAACCCTTAGTTTTGCCTCTTCTTGTAATGCTCCAAAAATGAATCTCCATATTCTTGCACAAAAGGATACTTTAGTTCCATTTTGTTGTGAAAATTTGTGAGGCATACAATGCCACCTGTGACTTGATCCTGTGCTTGAGGTACTTTGAGATTCTGAGGGTGCTAGGGTAACTTTCTTGCCTATTCTTTTGGAACCTTTGCTAGGGTAACTTTCTCGCCTACTCTTTTGGAACCTCTCTCCTGTTTTTTCAAGTTGAATTCTTTAAAATGTCTTGATTATGAGGACTTCATCATCATGTCGAGTCATTTATGATTATATCAGAGCTCATTCTGATTGTACAGTATTCTTTTATCTTATAGGGTCAACTGATTATTATGCATTGTGATTTTTATCTATAGTTGGTATTTATAAATTCACAAGCATTTGCAAGCGCAGCATGAGAGGGCTGCTGGATAACAATTTCCAATGGAAATGTGATATGGTGAAAGTTCAAATGAAACTTGAAAACTGATCGCTTATCCTTATTATTTCCTTTGGTAGCTTGATTTAATTTAGGACGCTGAATATGTTTTACCTTCAAAATGAAAACAAATATTGAGTTCTTGCCCTATTGGGAGCACTGATGGAACCAGCTTACATTTGCTTTTTTGTTTTTGGATTCAGGTTTAAAGATGGCCTCTGTGACTGTTCCCTCTCAATGTGTGCTCAAAACCACACCCAAAACTCAGTTTGCTAGTGCCATCATCAAGAGCCCATCTTCACTAGGATCAGCAAGGAGCATCTCCAAGTCTTTTGGGTTGAAATGCTCCCAAAATTTCAAAGCATCGATGGCAGTGTACAAAGTTAAACTGATTGGGCCAGATGGTGAAGAGAATGAATTTGAAGCTGCCGATGATACATACATCCTAGATGCAGCCGAGAGTGCTGGAGTTGAGCTGCCTTATTCTTGCAGGGCTGGAGCTTGCTCAACTTGTGCTGGGAAGTTGGTGTCCGGTTCAGTTGACCAGTCCGATGGTTCCTTCCTCGATGAGGATCAAATGAAGGATGGTTATCTGCTAAGTTGCATTTCATACCCGACTGCAGATTGTGTGATTCACACTCACAAGGAGAGTGAACTTTGCTGAGAATTGTTGCAGTGGGAATTCAGTAGGTCATGAAGTTTGTCTGTAAACCTGTTAAGGATTCCTCATGATGGTTAGTTTAGTTATAATCACTATGTTGGTGACTGTTACCCAAATTTATGAAACATGACAATTTTATATATTCTACCTGCAACTTCCATCTTTTGGCTTGATGAGACAGAATTCAATTAGTGGGAAAAGGAAAAACGATAACCACTTGAATATAAGCTTTATATGTTGTGAAGAAACTGAGAAACCAGGGAATGGATTCTCAAATAAACATTTCTGCAGCTTCTTTTAATGCATCTCATTATTAGATTCCATTTGGTTATTAGAATGTTGAGAAAAAAAATTGTTCTAAACATTGAATTGGAAGAATTATCTATTATATTCTTTTCTTTAAAAAAAAAAAGTGTATTGTGAAGAAAAATTCCCTTGTTTGCATGCATGCAAGACAATTTTATTATCCATGCTAGGCCATTTAGCCCAATATCAATCGAGGTTTTTTATATTTTATTGGCATTTTTTAATTAAAGGGTAGTACATAAAAATCCAAATAAAAAAAAAATTGTCTATACAAAATAATAGCACAAATCTGAAAAGATTTAATGGCCCATTTTAGAGTTTGTAATTGAAATTAAAATATCTAATTTTAATTTTAATATTTAATAATCACATTGAGTTAAAATTGAAAATTTATTTATAATTCTATAAAATTATAATATATTTAAAAAAATAAATCCATAATTTAATTATCAACTCTATATTCCACAATTGTTATTGTCATTCTCAATTTCATCACTATTGTTGGCGATGACAGTCTATTACCATCACTATGAGCGATAGTAAGCTAACACCACTACTGTAATCGTCAGTGATTTACTGCCACTGCTATCATCACTGCCATTGCAGTCGATGATGGCTCGTTGGACCATTATTACTGTCATAGTCAGTAGTCTACCATTCTGCCGATGATAATAATTCACCACCACTTCAAAAGTCATCATCGATGGCGATAATTTATCATCACTATCATTATTATTTCTATCTTCACTACTTTTAATTTAATTTTATTTTTTGTGAAATAAACGTTTAAATTATAATTTTAGAGAAATTAAAAATTTCAGTTTCAATTCTAATTTCTTGTCCCAAATAGGCTAAGTGGAAAAAATTTTATCATAAAAAAGAATAGAGACTTGTATTGAAACATCCACTATCTGTAGAGCAAAGCAGACTTTTTAATTGCTACCTGAAAAGATCGGTTGGGCAATGAAAGAAAGTGCTTTCTTTTGAAAGAGTGAATGACTTTACCATGGATTCATTTTTATGACACCAAAAGGACAACCCAGAAAAAAATCAACTTTGGAAGAAAGCTTTTTGTGAAATTTTGTATTTTGGAGTTGCCAACAAGTTTAAGCCTTAGACTTTTCTCAACATATTTGAGCAAAGGTTTCTGTTTGATTCATATCCTTCCAAAAGTTTTGTCTAGTCTGTTTGACAACTAGCAATTAGATGTTAATAGTTGATAAGATTTAGAGGATTAAATATAAAAAATTAAAAACTTTAACTCTTAACATTTTAATTATAATTTTAAACTGTCAATCAATAAATTTTATAATACTATTCCAATTGCTTGTATCAAATATTATTAGCTAGTACTAAACATTTGTTCTAATTACCATTGATGATAAAATCAGATTGGACCAGTTGGTCAAACTGAAAAAATTAAAATTGAATTAAGAATAGTCCGGTTAGCTCTCAAAAATTCATTTCTAAAAATTGGTTAAAAAATCATTAAACCGACTGGTTAATTAGTGAATTGATTAAATTGGATTGATTTTTTTGGTTCGAACGGGTAGTTTTTTTTTAATTTTTTTTGATCAAAAATAATAAATGTCAAATTATATTTATTTTCATCATATATATAATAAAGGTCAAATTATATATACATATATATGTATACCGGGTTTTTCTGATTTAACCGATTTGACTCCGAATAAACCTTTAACCCTCTATTTTTACAGATTTGATTTTGAAAACATTGTTAATTAAAAATTCAAACAGGCTTAAATCATGAATTACTATACATGATGATCATGAATTGCCCATTTAATATTATGTAAGATGTCATTTCAGTTAAAATTATTTAAGTTCACTTTTATTAAGGCATGATATAGTTTGGTCCTTTATGCTACTACACACTTGCTAAACAAGCAAAAATAATGCAACACTTTCCATTTGTTTTTTTTCACCAAAAACTTGTGTTCAAAGTTTTGGTCCATAAACATCATCTCATGCTTTACCTTTTTGGAAAAATTGTGATAGTGCTTTCATTGGAATTTAGAATCCTATGTCAATTATATTGACTTGTCTTTTTTTCATACAAATACATGTATTCCTTACTTTTCATTTACTTTTCCATGCTGCTTCTCCTTCACCAAATGGGCAATACTCTACCTTTCAGTGGGTCTTACATGGTGACTAGAAAGCTCACTTTCTTTTGTTTCCTACATGATTCTAAATCTATTGCTTGCTTTCTCTATGTTTTGTTGTAAATCAACCTTGCCTAGCTAACTTCTGCCATGTAGTCTGGACCTGTTCATAGATAGGACCAAAAGGCTTAATTTGTAAAAAAAAAAATTCTGAGATTTTAAAAGTTTTAATAGTTTATAGATTTAAACTCAACTTATTAAAAAAATCTACGTATAATTAAAATTTAAATTAATTACTATTTCTCCCTTAACAAATGATTTATTATACTAAGTATTTTACGATATTTTTAAAATATATTAACTCAATCCTAACGAATTATATAATATATTAATTGACTATTTCATCCAAATTTCATCCATCTTGTCGTTAAAAATAGGTGAAAATACCGAAATGCCCCTATTATTCTTCTTCTTCTTCTTTACAAAAACTCCTCTCTCTTCATAGAAACTCTTCTTCCTAAACTCCTCTCTCACCCCCTCAATCTCATTCCCACCAAAACCCACATGAAATTAACTCTAATTTCTAAATTTCACTCCAATTCCATAAAATTACTGATTTTTCAATGAAAATATACACACAAGCATCATCAAAACCTTTGTTTCTCTCCTAGAGACTTCTTGTCATCATTTTCATTTCATTCTTCAATTTTTTATTTTTAGCAAACAACATAACCAAATAACCTTAAATTGCTAAGACTGGAAAGCTGATTTTCCTCGGACACCTTTGCTAAAGGTAGGAAAGGGATGGGCCAATCGGTGTCAGTTTTAGACTGCAATCGGTTTTATTTTTACTTCTATAGTAAGAAAAAAAGTATTGGTGAATTCAATTCGTTTTTGTGTCTCAATGGATTGTGTGATTCAAGGTTTCAACGTGGATTTTAGGTAAATCTTAGCTATAATTACATATGATTGTGAATGATTTGGATCTAGAGCTTCTTGTTAAGTCTCGCGGTCGAGTTTTGCAGGTTTCGGATTGGTTTCTATTATTTTGCTTGCATTTTTTGTTTTTATTTTGCAAATTTTGCTTGTAATTTTGGGTGAAAAAGGAATGGAAGAGATTAGAGAAAGAGAGAGAGAGAGAGATGAGGAGAGGAATTTGGGTGGAGAGAGAAAGAGAGGTAAAAGAAGTATTTGGATGAAGAATAAAAAATTAGGTCAAAAGATTGAAATGCCTCTATTTTTAATAGTAAAATAGACGAAATGATCGTTTAGTATATTATGTAATTTATCAGGAAAAGTTAGTATATTTTGAAAACGTCGGAAGGATTTAGTGTAAAAGGTCATTTATTAAGAGAGAAATAATAATTAATCCTTAAAAGTTCAATAATAATTCAAAAAATTATCTTTAATTTTTTTTTAATAATGCTTCATTTTAAATTTTAATTAGAGTTAAATTAATTGAAAAAAAAATCAATTATTAGATATTAGAGCTCATTGATAAAAACTTAAAAATAATATCTAGAAATCTTGAGTTCTAACATTTTAATTCTTTATTGTATATTATTGATTATTCGATTTTCAATTACAATTTTGATTATTTTATTTATCATTCAAAAACAATATTCATTAACAGTTTGAATGCCTTAACCCTAATTATCGGCTCCTAAACACTCATCCGATTGTCCACTCAACTATTTATTGTTATTTTTCATAAAATCTTTTTACTCTATATATATATATATTCCTTCAATTTCAGATTGATATTTTAAAATTTTATCATAAATATATCTATTTTTTTTATAAAATATTAATATTTTTTAATTTTTAATTTTCTACACACGTTATTATTAATATTACGAGAATATATACACTTAATATAATTGATGAGAAATAATTCATCAAATACATGTAATAAAGGTTGAATCAACTTCGAAAAAAGATTGATGACCTGTAATCAAAGAAAATTAATCAGAGTTTTATTAAGACTAGAGAAAGAGTTTTTCTTAGTGAATGAGAGATTACCTAAATTTTTTATTTATAGAGAAAATTAATTGGACTAACGAGATTTTGTGTGTCCTTATTATATTGGATGTTAATTTTATTCTCGTCTATAATCAAATTAAATTTTTTTTCTCTTCTATTCTCAATTTTGGTCATTATTTCAAGATTTAACTTTTTTATATTTTTGGTGAATGTCAACACCCATTTTTTTTTTATATATAAATTCGAAATTATACTTCATTTGCACAAATTCAATAATATAAATTAATGACAATAACATGAAATAGAAGTCAGAAGCATCAAGCAATATCTAAGGTCATCAACGATGTCTTAAAATTTCGACTTGCGCCTTTAGTTGTCTCTTCTTTATGAGTTGTCATTATTATTATTATTATTGTCATTTTCTTAAGTAAAGATAAAAAGATATATATAATTATTGAAGTAGTAATGATTTAAGGTTATCTAATGTAATTTTTATTAATCTATTATCTATCTATATCATTCAACATCATTGTGGTAAACCACTCCTAAACTCTTTTCTCAAATAAATAATTAAAATTACTGAATATGTGATATAATTTAAAATAAAATGACTGTAAATAAATACATAAGATAAAAAAAAAAAAAAAAAAAAAAAAAGAGTTGCACAAAGAGAAAAAATAAGAAGAGTATTTAAGCCATCCACTTGAATCATTAAGGATAATGATAAAACAAGATGCTTAACAAATAATATGATAAATTAGTTGTTAAGTGATTTGAGTTGATAATACAATAATCTAATTGCTTAGAATTTGAATCTTAATCTTTTCACTCTTTTGCAATCTTTTAATACTCAAAAATAAATATTATTAGATGGACTATAATTTTTCATTACTATTTGATAAGAGATAAATATAAAAGTACAATTGAGTAAAAAAAAATCAAATTTATAAGAGCTTGAAGTTAGATTCATTCTTTAAATAGCACTCAATAAGACATCTCATCTTGTTAAAGGGTAACATATATGAAACAATATCTTAAGAGTAAAGAGGAAATTAAGAATTTAATTATGGATGTGTCAAGAAAATTTCTATGTAAAAAGTTGGATTTGAATGAGGTAGATGAATTTTTTTTACAATTTAATTATAAATTTTTTGCTGGCTTGGATACCACAACCCTTCATCCCTGCTCCTGGGAAATGCATAATTCCATCCTCACTGATATTAAAGATTGTTATCTAACTCCTTAATAATAACATGATTTTAATATTTCTCTGATACTGTCATGTCTTCAATAATTTTATTAAATAACTTAAGATATGAGATTTATAACTGATATAAAATATAAATTCAAATTATAATTTTTCATCTTTTCTTTTCAATGAAATATTTTTCCTTTCAAGTTAAAAGGATAGTCATATTCTTTGTTGAGTCATTTTCATCCACAAACCAGAAACTTGACAATGAGAGGTTTTTTTTTTTTTTTTCAAATCAAACTTAATCATTTAATACTAGTTTGCTCATCTTACAATTTAAATTACTTATATTTACTCAAAATTCATAACAAAAGAGTCTACATATTTCTTTGAAAATTTTTGTATCATCACTGTTATATAATTAAAAATAATAATCTAATAACCATATGTTTATATTTACTATTTAATTTACATAATCAAAAATTAACTTTAAAGAAAGGTTGAATGGACAAAATAAAATTACATAAATTTTATTCAAAACTTGATTTTAAATAATTTAATTTCAATAAATATATAAATTGAACTAATAAATGAATAAATAAAATTGCACGAAATCGCGTGCCATATATGAGGTATGCAATAGTTTAGGTTTGAAATCAAAATAAAGAACAAAACACGTGCAAATGGTAAGTCGTGAGCCGACCTCGAAATGATTCAGCAGAGGAAGCCGCCTTATAGACGGTGCCGGAAACGTGCGTTCTGCTTCGCGTCACCACGTCTTTTTCATTATTTTATTTTATTATTATTATTATTTTAAAATTTAATTTATTAATTTTATTTTTTAATAAAATACTATTAGGCATGCGAGCTTCAAATAATATATAGAATGATTTTTATATATAATTGGCTAAATAAAGAGGGAGGTGTAAACTGAGTTAGATTCTACTATAACAAAGTGTTTGAATAGGAAGCTAAACGCTATAAGCTATATTTTAGGAAAAAGTTAAAAAGTTTTATAGTTTATGAAATATTTGGGTAAAAAAAAAAATTAAATTATTTTTAATATTTAACACAAATTTTAAAAGCTGAGAGAGAAATTTTATGATTAACGTTTGTTTTTAACAAAACACTAATTTTTATCCAAAAACATCCTAAATCTAACATTATTAGTAGGTAGTAACATCCTTTTTTTGTATATTTTTTAAAAATTTTATAAATTAAAAAAATATTATAATTCATAGTTATGTCATTTTTTTTAAAATGAGAAAAATTATTATAATCTTTACGAATAAATTTTTATTTAATGATATTAAAATTATATTTAAGATTTGAATTTTAGTTGGAGTTAAATTTAATTAAAATTAAAAAATATTATTTTTTAAATTAATAATTTAGTAATAAATATTATTTTTTGAACTATATAATAATAAATACTAAAGAAAGCTGCGGATATTAAACTTTTGAATTTTTTTTATTTTTTTTTTATATGTTGAGATAAATAGATAGTTGAATAACTCATATATTATTTGCTGTGGATAGATATTTTGCAAGTTGTTATTTAAATTGAGAATTAATCTATGTCGGTTAAATAAGGTTTTATTTATGCTAAGATAGAGACTCCTACACACAATAGCAACCCAATACGTGTAAGCAATCAAGTGGAGACATGAGAAAAAAAAAAATCTGACTTCACATGTAGCGAAACAAAATAAATATATAAATACATGAGTTGTAATAAGAGCGTTTGTTTGTTGGCAAACGGTGCGTTTGGGTAAGGGTGGCAGAGGTGTGGAGCAGTTGGGGTCTTGGTTAAACCAAGATTAGATCAGTTATGGCCAGCAACTGCTTTCTCCTTTTAAGATTTCTTTTATTGGTTCTCTCTTTTTCAGGTTCGTTCTTGTTTTTATCTTCTGCTTGATTCTCATGAAACTGCAATAACAATATTCAAGAAAGTGAAAGAAACTTGAAGCTTCAAGAAAGTTGTTCATTTTCTTTTCTTTTTCTAAGTTAGTTGCACAACAAGATTAAGACTGACTTCTATGGCTTAAACTTAATCTTTTATATAATCTTTAGGTTGGATAAATGGTTTTGATGAGAAATTAACTGGAATTAAATGGTCTGAGTTTCTCTTTATCTGAATTTTGATGTTGATTTGTTTACTGATTATAGTTTGTGTAATTTTTTCCTTTTCTTTCATTGAGTTAAAGAAATCTTGCATTGGAACTTGTTTGTTAGAGCTGAATGTGCATTGTCATGGAAAAGATATACTTCTTTAGTGTTTGCTTCTTGGTTTTAGTATTTTCTTGGATAGAGTCATATAAATAATGGTAAATTGTTTAATTTTTCAGATTCAATTGTCCAAATACATAGCCTTGGCGTTGGGATTAACTATGGCCAAATCGCGAACAATCTCCCATCTCCTTCTCGAGTTGCTAATCTACTTCAATCTCTCAATGTTACTAGAGTAAAACTCTATGATGCTGATCCCAATGTTTTACTTGCCTTTTCCAATTCAAATGTTGATTTCATTATTGGACTTGGGAATGAATCTCTTCAGAACATGACTGATCCAGTTAAAGCTCAAAATTGGGTTCAACAGCATGTTCAACCCCACCTCCCTCAAACAAAAATCACTTGCATTACTGTTGGAAATGAGGTCTTTAATAGCAACGATACTCAGTTGATGTCTTATCTCCTTCCAGCAATGCAAACAGTTTATCGTGCTCTTGTTAATCTTGGACTAGATAAGCAAGTGACTGTCACGAGTGCACATTCTCTTAATATTTTAGCCAGCTCCTACCCTCCTTCATCCGGGACTTTTAAACCAGAGTTTGCTGAATATATCCACCCAATATTGAATTTTCATTCTCAAATAAATTCGCCTTTCCTTATCAATGCATATCCATATTTTGCATACAAATATAACCCAAATCAGGTGTCTTTAGACTATGTTCTTTTCAAGCCCAACCAAGGGATGACAGATCCAATTACCAATTTGAATTATGATAACATGTTGTATGCTCAAATTGATGCTGTGTATTCAGCAATTAAAGCAATGGGACATACAGATATTGTAGTAAGGATTTCAGAGACAGGTTGGCCATCTAAGGGAGATTCAGATGAGGCAGGAGCTACACTAGAAAATGCAGGCCTATATAATGGTAATCTATTGCAGAGAATACAGGAGAAGAAAGGCACACCAGCAAACCCATCTGTACCGATTGATGTATTCGTTTTTGCACTTTTTAACGAGGATCTAAAGCCTGGTCCAACATCAGAGAGAAATTATGGGCTCTTCTACCCTGATGGTACCCCAGTTTATAACATTGGATTACAGGGTTATCTTCCAGAGTTGACTTTTTCTTCAGCATCCAAGATAAATATAAGAGTCTCGGTGATTTCCCTTTTCAATACTAAAATTTTGTAGGAATTTTTAGATTTCAACATTTAATTTGTTCCATGAGTAACGCAATGCATCTAATGCCATGTTCTGCATATTGTTCTGCAGGTTTTATCTGTATTCAGTCTGGTGATCTGTGTTATGGCACACTTAATCTGTGCTTAGGGAGCACCTGAATTTTATCAATATAGGAAGGGAGTGATCTTGAACACACACAAATTCTTTGAGATTATATAACTGCAAGAGGTGTTTTGGATGAGATTCAATTCCTTGTTTTACAATTGGAGCAATGATCATTCTGAGTTGCTCATCAAACTCTTGGACCTTACTAATATGGCTTATCACTTTTTCAAATATTATGTCTATACCAAATCATCTATGCATATACATGTAGAATTGAAGGAATACTTTTTTTTTTTTTCTATTATTTTTTGGATCTAACTTGTGGGAGCTGGCCGCTTTGCTCGAACTTGGCTGATCACATAGTAAGGATCAGTTGACTTTAGATACTGTTCAACATATGTATTAAACATCTTTAGAATCAATGATCTGAAAAATCATACGGTTGAGATTTTAAAATCAGTTTCAGAACATTTTATACCCTCCTGTATCTTTAGGGTAGAATCGCTGTAATGTTGCCTTCTCAATACATGCAACAAGTGGATGCTTTGATGTGTACTGGGTTCTGTATTGAAGTCCAATTTTATGGACGGTTCCTATTTTATCATTATTTATTAGAAAGATATGGTAATGGATCTCCATCCTCCTTATCTCCACTTGCAATCATGCATGTGAATCTTTCTTTGCTCAAAATTCTTGTTATCTTCAACTTGAAGAAAGTCCAAACTTGCATCTATCAGGAAAAGACATTGCAGGCCATCTTTCGGCACCATTTCCCTCAAATATTTTGTCATTTATTAAATTATTTTTTCTCATTTATCTTATTTTTATATCTTTTGGTTGTGAGCCCTGCTCTCCAAAGATGGTTCCTTCTGTCTGTTTACCTTTTATCTTCATCTCAAAATAGAATTTGTAGCATCAGCCATCTCTGTTTCAAGCAAAGTCCACATTAGTATGCAAAACATTGCTGTCAAGAGAGATTTCTCAGCTCATTTCAATAGCAGAAGGGTCTTGAAACAAATTACAATTTTAATCAATTTGTTAGTAAAATATCTTCTAAATTTGTCATTGTCATCTCCAAGTCCAAGTTTTTTCCTTTGCTGTACTCCAATGAGCATTAGTTTCTTAAGGGATTTTTAATGTTACTTTTGATTCTTCGGCATAGGTTTGGTGATTTCAAATCAACGCAAAGAATTACTCCTCTATATTATGTTAGGGTGAAAATTATGTTTCTTATTCAACATATGTAACATCAATTGATACTTGAGAATAAAGTGGGCTAGTATGGTTATCAACATCATGTACACCCAGCATTCACATTAGATGCCATAACTTGCATCAGCAATTTTCCTGTTGGGGATAAGATTGACAGATAGACACCATCAGACAAAAAACGACTGCCTAGCTACCATATTATTGCATTTCATCCTCAGTTTCTGCATAATAAATATTTTCATAAAGCTTCTATTTTCACGAATTCATCAAAAGTTTCTCTCTATGGTCCACTAGACTTGCAAAACCAAAGTGGTTTTTGGATTCTGATTGATCAATATACATGGGAGGCTGACCTTATTGACAATTGAAAGAACATTTAATCTTTGAGGAATTGCAGGCTTAGCTGCACTCAGTAGTTGGCTGTCTTGAACCAGCTGACCATGAAATAAAATTTTATATACCTCTTGGCTAGTGGAATGGTGGCTGGTAGTGGTAGTGGTAGGCCATTGCTTGAAAAGGGTGCCAACCAATTTGCTTGTTGGAGGTTGAATTCTTCAAGTCACAGCAATTAATTTAATGATGATCTTTAACTTTTTTATTATATGATCTGGAGGTAATCATTTATTATTTATTTATTCAGGTGATTAACAAATATTTAAAATCTATTTATATGCAGGTAAAAATTGGCAGCAGAGATAGAAGATTATTCCAGCAGTGGACAAAGCATCTCTTTAAAAGTTTCTTTTTTGTAAAACAATAAAATATGAAATTTTTAATCACTAAAAAATCAATAGATTCTATTCTGGATTGACCATTCATCTATAGGTTAAAGTTATAGAAATTTTTTAATGAATGGTTATATTATAAGAAGAAAATACCAATTCTTTAACAGACATCTCATAAAGAATAGTCATTAAGATTTTAGAAGGCTTTAGCTATTTTCATGTGTAGGTTTTTTGAGAGTAAGCTATATTTATATTTGTAAGTATGTAATTGATGGATCACTGCATACTTTTTTTTTTTTAAAAAAGGTGGAAAATGCTTTTGTAATTATTGCTTATTAATCAACAGCTCAGTAATTTGTAGTCAAATTAAGCAAAAATGTGAACAAATTTCATTGTTAATTAATGAATTGTTCCAAATCAAAGATAAAATCATATCAAATGAATGAATAAAAGGGACTTTACAAAATCAGAGATTATACAAAGAAAAGTTTCAAAGCTAATCGTATGATACAAGAAATGGAATGACCATTGACATGAATTTATCATACTTAAACGTTTCCGTGCTAGTATATTGCTTGTCATTATCAATTTTTTCAGTCAAACCCTGAAATCATAGCAAGTTGCCATGGTAATATCAGGAACACAAACACAAATACAAGTAGGAGATAAAAAGAAAAGTGTTGGGTATATTAAATAACTCTAATATATGTTCTAATATAAGTCTTAATAGATAATGGATCTTTGTAGTGAGTCTAATGGGCTCATTAGCTGGTTAAATCTTAGTGTAACTCTATATATATCCTAGTTAGGGGCAGCATGCTAGATATTCCAAATTAGATATTTAGGGTGTAATGTTTTAAGCAATCGCATATTGCTTGACCTAAAACCCTAACAATCTTGAAACATTAGGTTTTCTAATTTTGAATTCAAGGTTTTAATCGGGCTTTTTTACAAGTGCACGAATCGCTTTAGTAAGTAATAAAGTGAGTAGAGTATCGTCCCACAGAGAGGCGTTGTCAATTAACGAAATTGATATTTTCTTTATTAATTGGATATAAATTAATTTGATTTGGATAAATTTTTTTAAAACGAAATTAAATAAATAAGAAAACTTAACTTGAAATTTAAAGATATCAAAGAAAACTATCTAGAATTTAGATTCCGTTAATTGAATTTATATGGTTGATCTTACTCAATAATGATTTCAAAACTATAGTGTTTGATAGATTGATTACTCTAAATTATGAATTAGTCTCTCTCGAGCAAAAATCCAAATATTAACATTAATGCAAATGTCTACTCTCGTAATCATCGAATCAATGTTAATTCATTAAGATCCTTAGCAATTTCATAAAATCTACTAAAGTGTACCCTAATCTCTTAGCGATACATACCTTAACTTATTAATTCCATAAACTAGCAACTATCGCAGTTCTCGCTTATAAATAACTATCTTAAATAGTAATTATAGTGGCCAATTATAAAACACTTATAAATCAAAATTAACAAATCAAACTATGTATTAAGAATAATTGAAATCATAAATCATTTTCATCAATATTTATTATTCAATTAACTTTATATAAATCCTAGAAAAAAATTTAGTTCAACATGGTAAAATAAAGAAAAGATAAACTAACCAATAAATTAAACATGTTTATACTAAAATTAACAAAAAAATAAACAATTAGAGAAAGTAAAAACTCTATTTGATGATCTCTTTGATTGATTGAAGATCTTGAAACTCCAAAAATCTTTTTCTCTAGTCTCTCTTAAGTCTTCTTAGTTCTCAAGAGTGATATATATTTTTCTCAAACCTTGGTTACCTTTTTATATACTTCATTTCTGAGGGCTGAGCAAAATACCGGGTAGGAACATGAAATACCAGGTACGGTGGCAAAATACCGGGTACCCGGTATTTCGTTTACTTGGCGAAATATCGAATAGGCAAGCGAAATATCGGGTACGATGGTAAAATATCGGGTACCCGGTATTCACTACTGTTTCTCGAGTTTTATTTATACTTCAAATACCGGTTTCTCTTTTCTAAATATCGGGTCTTGGCTCTAAATACCGGGTTTCCGGTATTTCATCCCCTGACGATTTTTTTCTAACTGAAAATCCAAAATTTCAATTTTCAAATCTTCAAAATCAAATCAAATATTATCTAAAATCAAGATTATAATAAAAAACAATCTAAATCAAATTTAAACTTAAAAATTAAATCAAATT